>JAJPUD010003071.1:151647-184023 GCA_023553655.1 Myrmecobius fasciatus | reverse complement strand
TTTTCCCAGCAGTTTTTGTCAAATAGTGAATACTTATCCCAAAAGCTGGGGTCTTTGGGTTTATCAAAAACCAAATTGCTATAGTTATTGCCTAGTTTGTCTTGTGATTCTATCCTATTCCACTGATCGACTATTCTATTTCTTAGCCAGTACCATATGGTTTTGATGATCGCTGCTTTATAATATAGTTTTAGATCTGGTACAGCAAGTCCACCATCGTCAGCCTTTTTTTTCATTAATCCCCTTGAAATTCTTGACCTTTTGTTTTTCCAAATGAACTTTGCTACTATTTTTTCCAAATCTGTAAGATAATTTCTTGGGAGTTTGATTGGTATGGCACTAAATAAGTAAATTAGTTTGGGTAGTATTGTCATTTTTATTATATTTGCTCGGCCTACCCATGTGCTCATTAGTTTTAAAAAGAAATTTACTAGGATAGTTCTTGGGAGAGCATTAAAACATTATTGATGTGTTTGGTTCTTATATTGCTTTTATTTTCCAATCTGTCCTGTTTCCTATCCTTGTACAGAATGTTAGCTCTTACAGAAAGATTTTTCAAAAGAAGGTGGGAAAGCACTTCAGCAAACAAACCAGTCTCTCTGTGAGTGTTTTTGGTGTATTTTAATTAATTTGCTTAGTTCTGAAGACTGAGGTTTTCTCTTCCCCTCCTCAGCTACTTGTGGTTTTAATGCCCCAATATCAAAGTTTTGTGTTTTGCAGATAATTCATTATTTTCCTTGATGGAACAGAGCCTCACACTTTAAATGTTAAACAGTTTTCTTTTTTCTTGATCAGGTAAAATTGAATATTGATTTTTTGGTTTCCTTCAGGGTCCCTTTGTCAGGAACAACGATATGATACCAAGGACCCAGCTGTAAATCGGGCCATTTACCTGACAGCATCCTCCCAGGAGACACTGCAGAAGAAGGTGGGTCTTGGGGATGGCAAAGTGCTCAGAGAAGCTGGGAATGCGATTCCTGTTTAGGGAAATAGCAGATAGGGAACAAAGAGCAATGGGTCATAATTATGTATATGAAAAACTTGTGTTACGATGCTTTTGGGAGAAGTTGCAGTGTGGCGCCAATCATCGTAAATATGACATGTTTTGCCAGGGCTGCAAACAGTTTTTAGCTGTAATGAAATGTCCTTAGGTAAGATACTTTGTAAGACCAACAAATATAGAATCCCTTCACTTAATACCCAAATCATACTGCATTTCATAGATCATGGATTAGAGAAAACCTTAAGTAAAAAGAGCATTTCTTTCAGATAGAAAATACATGCTGGAAGAGAAATAATATGACTATAATGAATGCTGGAAAGCCCTCATTAATAATTCCTGCTCTCTTTTACAGGAAATGATCCATACTGGTGAGGAACTGTATAAATTTAAAGAAAGTGAGAAAGCCTTTAGTTATTTGGGAAGCCCTAATGATTATCAGAAAATTCATACTCCAAAGAAACTCCATCTTTTTAATGAATCAGGGAAAACTCTTCTTCTACCTGAAAAAGCACATGTCGGGAAAGAATCCTTTAATTCTAATGAATGTGAGAAATCCTTTCAGTGGGAATGTAAACTTGCTGCACGTCACAGACTTTATACTGAACAGAAACTTTTTGAATGTAGTGAATGCGGGAAAAACTTCAGCCAAAGGTCATCCCTTATTTCACACCAGAGAATTCACACTGGCAATAAACCCTTTGAGTGTAACGAATGTGGGAAAGCCTTCTACAACAAATCTCAGCTTACTGTGCATCAAAGAATTCACACGGGGGAGAAACCCTTTGAATGTAAGGATTGTGGGAAGAACTTTAGCCTGAAGTCATCCCTTATTTCCCACCAGAGAATCCATACTGGAGAAAAACCCTTTGAATGTAATGAATGTGGAAAAAACTTTAGCCAGAGATCATCCCTTATTTCCCATCAGAGAATTCACACTGGAGAAAAGCCCTTTGAGTGTAATGAATGTGGGAAAAACTTTAGCCAAAGATCATCACTCACTTCTCATCTGAGCATTCATACTGGAAAGAAAGCCTTTGCTTGCAACGAATGTGGAAGAGCCTTCTATGACAAATCTCAGCTCATTTTACACCAGAGAATTCATACTGGAGAGAAAACTTTTTTGTGTAATGTATGTGGGAAAGCCTTCTACAGAAGATCTCAACTTACTGAACACCAGAGAATTCATACTGGTGAGAAACCCTTTGAGTGTATTGAATGTGGAAAAAATTTCACTGTGAGGTCATCACTTATTCAACATCAGAGAATTCACACTGGAGAGAAACCCTTTGAGTGCACTGCGTGTGGGAAAGCCTTCTACAACAAGTCTCACTTTACGGAACATCAGAGAATTCATACCGGAGAGAAACCCTTTGAGTGTGCAGAATGTGGGAAAAATTTCAGCCTGAGGTCATCTCTTATCTCACACCAGAGAATCCATACTGGAGAGAAACCCTTCGAGTGTAGTGAATGCGGAAAGAACTTTAACCAGAGGTCATCACTTATTAAACACCAGAGAACCCATACTGGGGAGAAACCCTTTGAATGTACTGATTGTTGGAAAAACTTCAGCTGGAAGTCATCCCTTATTTCACATCAGAGAATTCACTCAGGAGAGAAACCCTTTGAGTGTAATGAATGTGGGAAAGCCTACTACAACAGATCTCAACTTACTGTACATCAGAGGACTCATACTAGGCGGAAATCTTTTGAGTGTACAGAATGTGGGAAAAACTTCAGTGAGAGGTCATCCTTTAATAAACATCAGAAAATACATACAGAAGAGAAACATTTCGAGTACAACAAATTTGGAAATTCTATCATTTATTGTACATCAGATAATTCATTCTGGACAGGAACCCTTTGAGGGTAATTCATGGGAAATATTTCACTACAAATGTGTGCTTCGTGAACATCAGAAAATTCAGAGAATTGTGCTGCAGAGAAGCCCATTCAATATAATTATGGAGAAAGCCTTCACTTGAAAAGACCACTTTGCTGCCGATCAGAATTCCTACTAGAGAGAAACCGTTTGAGTCTTATGAATCTGGAAAACTTTAGCCAGAAGTCATCATTTACCAAACATGAGAATGCCGAGGAGTCAGCTAAGTGGTCCAGTGGATAGAGTTCTGTTCGTGCAGTTAGGAAGACTAAATTCAGATTTAGTCTCAGAGATTTTCTGTGCAGCTGTGTGATGCTGCACAAATTACTTAACCTTTTCAACCTCAGTTTCCTCATCTATAAAATGGGGGATTTGGGCTTTGTGGCCTCTAAGGTTTTTTCCAGCTCTAGTGATCCTAGGAGGAAATCCACTTATATAATGAATGTAGGAAAGCTTTTCTACAATGAAGAAAACTTACAAAACAGAATTCATGCTGGAGGAAAAGCCCTTGACCAGAATGAATGTAGGAACGCCTTCAGATGCTTGACAATATTAGAAAGCTCATATTTGAGAAAACGATAGTAAAACAATGCCAGAAAGGACACCTTACTGATCAACTCCATTAATACAATTAAATATGAGAAAGCCTTTAGCACTAGTTAAACTTTTTCTGAGAAAGGGTCAAGAGAATTGATACAGAATAAAAAGTTTACGCAATCAGAAGAGAACCCACTTTATTGCAGTGTAGAAGACAAATCAGTGAATGGCTTTATTTTATATCTCGTTATCTTCCATAGTAGTGTGTAACTAATGGAAAACACATAAAATGTTGAGCTCTCAACTGGTCAGCCCCTGGTCTTGGGGTAAATTATATATCAGAGGAGGGGATGCAAAAACTTTCAAATCTACTTTGCCATTGGCCTTGAGGGTCCCTGGGACGCTCCATCTTTTGGTTGGTTTTGGAGAAGAACTGAGAGACGGGAAGGCTCCCCATAAGGCTTTGTCATGACTGCCCATTGCACTGAAGTAGTCCCACAGTCTAAAGCAACACTACACATGGCAAGAAATGAGCAATATGCTTTCCCCTTCTCTCTGCCAGGGCATTGTGGTATAATGAGCATTGTGCTGGACTTGGAGCCAAGAAGGCCAGGGTGCAGATCCTGCCCCAGAAACTTCAGAGGTGGGTAACTGTCTCCAAGTCGTACTCTGAGCCCCATCGAGTGAGAGATCCGACCTCAGTGACTTCTCGGGCACCTTCTGCTCGAAATCTCTGACGTCCATGGATTCATACTGAAGGTGAACTGCAAAGATCTAACCAGCCATTTGTTTAGTTCTGAGCAATAACATTTGGGGGTGTTTGGGGAGAAAAGTAACTTCATCTTCCTTTGGGCTTACCCCTTTGATATACTGATTGCCTCTACATAGCAGCAAGTTACATTAGTCAGTGCTCCTGGGGTGATCTCTGCAGAATCAGTAGCTATTAGACGACTATTAAAAAATAATTTTTTTTACAAATAAATTGAAGTATTCAGATGTATGTATATAAGTGCATTCACATTTCATTAAGTTTTACTGATGCCTTCTATTTTTACATCACAATTATTTCCGCTTGGAGTTCTTTCCCCATCCCACAGTTTTCTCATAAAAGTCTGGTAAGAAAAATTGATAATTATTTGACAATTCATTGGTTGTGTGAGCAAAAGTGCAAAAGAGAAGTTAATAAAATATGTGGGGGCAGCTAGGTGGCCCAGTGGATAGAGCACCAGCCCTGACATCAGGAGGACCTGAGTTCAAATTTGGTCTCAGAGATTTAACATGTCCTGGCTGTGTGACCCTGGGCAAGTCACTTAACCCCAATTGCCTCAGCAAAAATAAAATAAAATATGTGAATGGGCAACTTTCAAAAGGAGAAATTATATCTACAATCCCATGAAAAGGTCATCAAAATCTCTGCTACTTGAAAGAATACAAAAGAAAATATCAGATATCCTAACAGGGTCAAGTTGAGAAACTTAGTCCTATCAACCAGCCTATTGGTTCAGAGAACCACAAATTAGCATTATCTCTTTTGTATTTTTATTTATTTTGTTAAACATTTCCTAATTACATTTTAATCTGGTTCTCCACATTTCTGTGCTGCTTGAAACTCTTCTTCCAGGCAGGTAAGTTTGACTCCTCTGCCCCACATAAAATTGACAAAAAATATTGAAATGTGATCAAATTAAATACTGGCATGGCTGTGGCAAAACAAGCTTGACCCAGCTTATAGAGTTGTGAATGGTTTAAATGACAATATTACCAAAAAATCTTTGTAATAAAACCATTAGAATGTTTTCTATTTATTTGAAGAGATTTTTTTTCTTTTAATAATATTTTTTGAATCGATTGAATTTCTAATCCCTTCATTTTCAAAAGGAAGATTGTAGACCTTTAATAGTTCTTTGCCCTGTTATCTAAGACTAGACCTTTCATCTGGTAATGACCAAACTGGATCCCCTTTGGAGATCCTCCTCGATTAGTTTGCCAGGGGTTTTCCCAGAGCACCAATCCGATTGCCCCTCTCCATTGATTACCTCCATGTGATACTATCTTTTGTGTCTAGCATCAAATATGCAGTTTTTTTTTAATTCAAGCTCTTTCAGACCTGACCCCCTCCTCATTTTCTTCCCCTTTGCTTTTCCCCACAGTGGGCTCCTACACTGATCTCATTGCGCCTCCTACGACTCTCAGTTTCCATACTCCCTCTTTATAGTGGCTCTCTGCCACGTCTAGAGTACTCTTTCCTAATCTTGACTTCCTTCAGTATTCAATTCAAATCTCACCAAATGCAGGACTTTCCTACTGCTAGTGCCTTCTCTCTAAAATTACCATTTATCCACTCTATATTTTGTAGGAATATAGTTATTTACATAGTTTCTACCCCATTAAAATATGAGTTCCTTAGGATGGGGATTTCTTTTTTTTTTTAATTTTTTTGCTTTGTATCCCAAGTGCCTTGCATATAACAAATGGTCAATAAATGCTTATTGGATCATGGATTGCCATGATTTATGCTTATGCCAATTTTTAAAATTATGCAAATATGTCTAATTTTTCTTCCCATTTCTTCTTCTTGATTTTGCACTCATAATAGAGCTGAGAAAAATCTTTCCCTATCTTCAAAATTGTGATTTCATAGATATGTTCACCTAGATGCAAATGGCTTTGTACACCTGGGTCACAAACAGACCTCTGCATTCCTTGTTAGAGGCAGCTGGAGGTATTGCACAGAGTCTGGAGAAAGGCCTGAGTTCAAATGTGACTTCAGGCTAGATTTCTAGCTGTGTGACCCTGGGCAAGTCACTTAACTTGCTTCAGTTTCCTCATCTGTAAAGCGGGAATAATAATAGCATCAATCTCTCTTGAGTTGTTGAATTGAATGAGATGATTTTTGTTAAGTGCTTAATTTGATAAATGCTTATATCCTTCCCTTTCAAGATGTCTTGTGTAGTGATGGAAGAAATGAAAATTCAAATTTTATAAACATCCAAAAGTATAGTTCTTAGTGTGGAAGAAGCAACAATTTGCTAGTCACTTTCCTAGGATCCTAAGGAATCAAGGAAAACTAACAGAAAATTCAGCTTTTCATATTATGGGAAAATTAAGAAGCTGTCTTTAAAACTGTCACCACCCTCACCTATAGCTCCCATGAATTAGTTTGATTATAATTTTAGAGTTTTGTAGTTCCCTTGTCTCCAACCCTCCTGAGGACTGAGTTGGGTAGAAATATTTCCAAAAATGTGATTTTCTTCTGTACATTTTGCATAAGCTCTGTCTTTTCTCCTCCCTAGCATGGGGGCTGATTTACCACAAAATCACTTGTTTAGAGAGACATTCACTTCCAAATTTAGGAATTAAAATATTAAATGTTAGAAACAAGCTGACTCTGAAAGTCAGATAGCAAAGAAATTTTATGGAGAAAAGTCCAGAGGAATTGGACATTTCTGGCCAGAAATGGGCTCCACCATTCTAATGGAAAGAGAGCCCTTGGTCCAAAAGTAGACAAGTTTTGTGTGCTTAGTTTGTAGCAGTTCCCTCCCCTCAAAGAATGGATTGGTTAGATCCCTTTAAGGTTGCATCAGTTCTTACCTGCTATTCTTAAACATGCTCCGCTTCCCTTATCATACTCCCCATGTTCTGTTAATGAGGTTCTAATTCTACATGGGGTGTGTCAGGTTATATACATGAGGCTTATTAAGCAAGTGCAATACAGAGAAGCCTTTTCCTAGTCCTTGAACCTGGTCAGTTTAAACCAATTTCTAGCTTAGACATCTTTATCAAAAGTTTGGAGCCAAGTGAGTCTCTTCTTCTGAAAGCTCATTGGTCAGGGATGCTTATTATCTTACATCACCTTGAGGCTTACAACATTCTGTGCAAATTTATCTGCTCAAGGTTTTGGAGGAATTGAAATTTAACTTTAGATTGTCTCTCACACTAAGAGGATCAGAAATTATTTTTTATTTTAATGGAGAAAATCTTGTAAACCTAGAGAAAAAGGGGGCAGCTAGGTGGCGCAGTGGATAGAGCAGCAGCCCTGAAGTCAGGAGGACCTGAGTTCAAATCTGGTCTCAGATACTTAACATTCCCTACCTGTGTGACCCTGGGCAAGTCACTTAACCTCAATTGCCTCAGGGAAAAAAAAACTAGAGAAGTAGCAGTGATTCAATATTTGACCAATTCAAAGAAATTACTTACAGAGACTCATGATTTGACAAGAATTTCTCAGAAAAGTAGGAAGCATTTGGGCGGAAAATAATATATTATACTATCATACAAAGTTCCAACAGATGTATAATGTAAATGTCATCAGTTTTTTTTTTTTTTAAGAATGGAAGGGGTAACCATCTACATTTATGATCAAACAAGAAATGGAGACCCCACAACTTTTACTTCATAAATATGCTTGCAACTCAGTATATTACTTATTTCTGTCATATTAAATATATGTGGGGGATTAATACAAATATCTAATTAAATATTTAATATATTGTGGTTAAAAAGTATATTAACAGTTTTGATTTAATGTAAGGATGATCTCTTAATTAGAGATAGCAAAAAATGAAACAGAACACCTTGGATATCTCCACTGAAAGCCTTCGCACCAAACTTGGATGACTACTTTTTAGTCTATTATAAAGGGTTTTTTTGGGTTTGTTTTTTGGGTTTTTTTTTCTGATTTTAATTGTTGATTAGATGATGTCTTCCAACTCCTTCCTAAGTGGGCAGATGCTATGATTTAGAGATATAGGAATTAGAATTGAGATCAGTTGAAACATAGCACCACTTCAGTTCTGCTCTCATAAAGCTTAATTTCTTCTTGGGAAAATAATATCCAAACAGATAAAGATATCCAAGTAATTGGGGATGAGGCGTCAGTAACAGCTGAAAGATTTCAGGAGAGTCCTTTTATAGAAAGCAGAATTGGGGCTGAGTCTTTAAAGACCCTGCAGATTCCAAAAGACTGATTAGAAATTCTCCAGAGCATACCCAGGGGGGTGCTGGAGCCAGCTCTCACCAGCTTGGGACAGATGATCAAATTTTCACTCTGAAAATTTAAACTTCAGAAATCAGCTTCCAAGATAAGTCAGGACTTGATTTATTGTTCTGTTGCTTTTATAAACTTAAGAATGTGTTAATGATGACGATTAAACGTGTGTGTACGTAATTTTTTTGTGGTCCAAAGAGCTTGGTTATTAAGCATTTGCCAGCACACCCTGAATTGCTGTATAAACATTGCTTAAGGGGCAGCTAGGTGGCGCAGTGGATAGAGTACCAGTCCTGAAGTCAGGAAGTCCTGAGTTCAAATTTGACCTTAGACACTTAATATGTCCTAGTTGTGTGACCCTGGGCAAGTCACTTAACCCCAATTGCCTCAGCAAAAAAAAAAAAAATTAAAAATTAAAAATAAACATTGCTTAAGCTCAGCTGAAATGTAATAGAAAGCTTAGGGAATGAGGTCATCACCGACTAGAGACCCGGTGATTGTAACAGGAGGAGGAAGCGTAGGATAACAGCACTTTAAGGTTTGCAATGCTTTCCATCCTAATTTACTTAAGCCTCACAATAACCCTGAGTATACCTAGCATGGGGACAGCTTTTAAAAGGCACAGGGATGTGAGTGGGAATGTTGTAGAGGGAGGGGAGGGGAGAGGAGCAAGTAAACCAATTTAGGTGAAATAATACTGTGGCAAGCATGGGGGCATGTTAATGGCCTTGAAAGCCAAAGATGGGAGGAGGAAATGAGGGAAGAAGGCAGCTATGCTAGGACTTAGAGAAACCCAATGGCACCTCAAATCTCCCAGACCCCCTAAAATGAAGGATTAACTGGCAAAGGAGACTTCCTTGTAGATGTCACTCAGGCCAGAGACAAAAAGACCCCAAATGGAAGGTTCTGAAGCAAAGGGCAAAACAACTGAAGGGCAGGTGGGGAGTGGCTTCTAGCCAATATGGGAAGAAATAGCCCCAACTCCCAAAACGAGGAGGCACCTGGGCAAAGGTCTCAAAGGAGCAGAGGGAAGGAACCCAGAGCTCTGTGGTGAGAGGGAAAACTGTGATGG
Source organism: Myrmecobius fasciatus (assembly GCA_023553655.1). Taxonomy (NCBI): domain Eukaryota; kingdom Metazoa; phylum Chordata; class Mammalia; order Dasyuromorphia; family Myrmecobiidae; genus Myrmecobius; species Myrmecobius fasciatus. The sequence goes on along the minus strand of JAJPUD010003071.1, from coordinate 174,545 downwards.
GAGATCAGCCCTGGAGTAGCCTGGACTTTCTCAAAGGAGGAGCCCACATAGGATTAGGCAGGTCCTTTTTGGCTAGCATCTGACCCAAGCATGGTCCCTCCAATCTAGACTGCAAGACCGATAGAACCAATCAAACTCCAAGTCCAGTAAGTTTTGCCTGAACATGTGTTCTGAAAACATAATTTGTCCCCATGCAATTGACATATTGGACAACAATTTGAGCATGATATTAATTTCATGTTTGCTTTGGTATACTTTTGTCTGAATGCACAATCTGAACCAAGCTTTGCAGAAATTCACAAAACACACGGATGCACACGTCTCAAACTTTCACCACATACATGGATTATTCTATAAGGTTGTCTTTTGCTGTTCTTGTGCATTTGGAAACTTTCTTATGTTAATCTCCACACACACACACACACATGCACACATTCATTCAACATCCCAAATATCTCTAAGCATCATGGCTCAAAAATGCCTAGCAATGTATGCAAAAGGAAAGGTTTAAGATTTGAATAGATGATTGAAATAAAACACATTTTGAAAAAAAATGAAAGAAGCATGTAATATCGCCCAAGCAATAGGCATAAAGGAATTATAGATGATCAGAAACAATGCTACAAACATGAAAAAAAAAACATGACTGGAAATCTTGTGTCCCTAATTCCATCTCCTCTAGAAGTCGTATGGGTTTTATTGTGTTGTTTTATATAGCATGCTGATTTAATATCTGAGAGCTGTCCCAGTGGGTTAGTCCTGAAGAAAAAACATAAGTTTAATTAAATTCTCAAGAACAAAAAAAAAAATCTGAGCCACAGAGACTACAAGAATATATGGAAGAAATAAATGAAATACCAAATAGAATAGCTAAGGAGAAAAGAATGGCCAAGAAAATTGTCAGTTGAAACTCTGTAATGGAAATCCCAACACAAGAACTGAATGCCCTGGAAAGTAGAATGAACTAAACACAAACAAATAACCCAATTAGATAATAAGAAATATTAAAAACAAAATTATAAAATTGGAAAAAAGAGAAATGTAAAATTAATCTGGAAAATAGGATAAAAAAGAGATAAACTAATAATTATTAGACTCTGAAAATCATGATAAAAATATTCTGGATACTATATTTCAAGAAATCATAAGTAAGAACTATCCAGAACTCTTAAAACCAGATGAAAAAGTAAAAATAGAAAAAAAATTCACTGGTTACCTCCTGAAAGAAACCCCAAAATGAAAATTGCCAGGAATGTTATAGAGAAACTAGGACTTCCAAGTGAAAGTGGGGAAAGTCCTATAAGTAGCCCAAAAGAAAATTTCAATACCAATGAGCCAGAGTAAGATTTGGCACCTGCCACCTTCAAAGTGAGGAGAGCTTGGAGCTTGATATTCCAGAACATAAAAGATAAAGATTTAGAGGAAAGTATGAACCGTCTGGCAAATTTAAGTATAATCCTATAAGGATGCAGGTGGCAAATGTACCTTTGTGGTGCATTTCTAAATTATCCTTATGAAAAGCCAAGAACTGAGTAGATATTTTGACATGAAAAAGCAGGAACTAAGAAAAATCTGGACAAGCATAGACATTTATTTGGAAAGAAACGTAGGGATGAGATTCTGTGCTAATAGAGGGTTCTCATAACCCTAATATCATAATAGAGAAAGATTAAAAAAAATGGCAGAGGGCCCAAGGCTAATTTTTTCTTTTGTTTTATCCTTTTTTCCTCAGGGGAAAACAAAAAAAGGTCTAGACATAGGGGGAAGGAAAGAAGGAGAAAGGGGAGTAAAAACACTATTATGTAATAGTCAATAAACATGGATGAAGTATGTACTCTGCTAACTTTCTGGGGAAACAAATACAAATGAAAAGACAGTTCCTGCTCTCCAGGAGTTTACATTCAAATGGAGAATACATCTCAGAAAAGGAAACTGAAAAGTGAATGGATGAGGGGCAGGGTACAGAAGAAACTAGGTACCCAGGATGGGTATGTGATGTAGCTAGTGGGAAGCTTACAATCTAATGGAGGTAGACAACACACAAAAGGAAGCTGAAGATGGGGGGAAAGTACTTAGTATAGGGGCATGATCTTGGTGGAGGTGAACCACGCCGTGCAGCTGGTGGGAAACAAAGTCTGGCAGAAATGTATCTGCAGTTTGCTAGGAAACAATCCAGAGAGTATTTGCTTGATGGTCAAAAGAAAACAAGTGGGAAGTGATTTCAACAACATGTATCCCACATAACCTGGACAGAACTAGATGGCAAGTTTGGAGGACATCCCAAGTCCAGCACAGAGGCGGAGATGTAATAGGATAGACCTCCAAACTTCTATAATAGGATGCAAAAATAAGAGTCCCTTATTGGGAGCCCACCCTGATGTTCTTCCTCTAACTCTCTTGTTCATCAGGTTAGCTCCATAATGTCTGGACTGGTTTTCACTTTTTCCAAGTTTTACTAAGCTATATGAGTAAATATATATATTTATTTATATATATAAATATATATATATTTACTAAGTCTTATGACTAGCTTCCTTTAGCAGCATTCCCTAGAGAGTCTCCACAATTGACCTGGAACAAGGATGATGGTTGAAGAAGAATGGGGGCATCATGATAGCCCAACGGGATAGCGACCTGGAGAATGTCCAAAGAATACATGCAGACATGTGAGAGAGGCACAGGAGGCACTCCCCAGACAGCTGAAAGCACAGATCATAGAGACTGAAAGGACTTGACACTCCTAAAGCTACATCGGATCTCTTGATATACCCTGTTGTAACATTATTTGCTTCATTATTTCTTTATGTGTTATGGACCCATTATTTATTTTGCGTGCTGTGCATCATTTTTGCTCAAATTGCTTTGGAAATTGTTTAAAAATCATGAAATTATTAGTCTTTAAAGGAAAAAAATGAATGGCTGAAGTTTGAGTAAGAGTATAACAAAATGATTAAAAAAAAAGGAACATAACTCATGCTCTCTCTTCCACCACCATTAAAACTGCAAAACAGAAGAAGGAGGCAACAGACTTGCTCATAAACTGCAGATTTTCATGAAAGGAGACATCTAGATGTTCTCAAAAACAGGATAAAGATAAATTCTTGAGTCAAGGTTGTATTAACTGGGGAACAATGTTCGGTAAAGAGAAGAAACAAGAATTGATTGTTCGAGGATATATAATTGGGGACTATTTAGGGGAAAAATGCAGACTTTCACCAGATACCTTCATGCTTATATTTAACTTACACGAGTGCATTAAGATTACTGCATGTGACAATCAAAATTCCTCCTCTTGTGACCCAACACTTCTCATGCCTCATGCCATGTTGAAAACAACAAAAAGGAAACCATTGATATTTGATTTTTTTTTCTTACTTACAGTGTGTATAAAATGTTCATTTTATTTTTGTTTGAGAATTTCAACATTTTGAAAAAATTTATACAATATAAACCTAAGTCCCAGCTGCTGTGGAAAGAACCCACTATTTGATAAAAAAAAAAAATCAGTTGGAAAGTAGTCTGGTGGAAATGGACATTTACCAATATCTTATACCAAATACCAAGATAAGCTTAAATTGGGTGGGTAATTTAAAGAAATGGTCATAATCATAATAAGTAAATGAATGAAGCCTGGAAGAAACTACATGTCAGATCTATGGGTAGAGAAAAAGCCCATGACCAAACAAAAGATAAAAGTTGAAAGGAGATAAAATGGGTAATTTTGATGACATGAAATTTAAAAGATTTTATACAAACAAAACTAATGGAGCCAAAATCAGAAGAAAATTAGGAGATGAAAAAAAATTACTTAAATAAACTTTCTCAAAATTGTGGAGGACTGAGTCAAATTTATATATTCCCTAATTAATACATGGTCAAAGGATATGAACAGGCATTTTTCAGAAGAAAACATCCAAGCTACCAATAGTTATATTAAAAAAAAATGGTCCAAGATCACTATAATTAGAGAGATACAAACAAAAACAACTCAGAGATACCATCTCACACCTATGAGATTGGCTAAAATGACAGAAAAGGGAAAGTGACAAATGCTGGTCAGGATTTGAAAAATTAGGTATGAATTGTTGGTAGAGTTAGGAAAGCATTTTTATGGAACCCTGCAGGCTATTTATGGGCTAAAGATCTATGGTGCTATTAAAATACTTAGTGCTGATGGAGCTGCACTGATTATGATAATTCTAGAGAGATGGACTGAACATTTCCATAGTGTTCTCAACAGATCATCATCAACCAATGCGGAAGTCAGTGGTTGTTCATCTTGGGTTGAAATCAATCCCTCCCTAGCTGAAGTCCCAACTAACAAAGAGATTTTGAATGCTGTTAGGTTTCTTTTGTATGGCAAAACACCGGGTGTTGATTCTATTCCATCAGAGAGTTACAAGGAGGGGGTCCATTGCTCACATCAAAAACTGACTGAAATTTTCCAGATTATGTGTCAAATGGAGGTTATGCCCCAGGAGTTCAAGGATGCTTCCACTGTCCATTTCTATAAGGGAACAGATTGTCTCGTGACAATCACAGGGGCAATCTCTCTCAGTCATTACTGGAAAGATTCTAACCAGAGTCCTTCTTTATAGGTTGACCGTACACCTAGAAAAAGGTCATCTACCTGAGAGCCAGTGTGGCTTCAGAAAGAGCCAAGGAACAGTCGGTCTATGATATGTGCTTGCTGCTTGTGCTAATTTTGGCTTCACAATTAACACCAAGAATACACAGGTACATCGGCCAGCACCATATCACCCACATGTAGAACCATCGGTTATAGAAAATGGAATTTTGAATGCTGTGGATAAGCTCACTTACTTTGGCAGGACATTTTCCAGGGATGTCCACATTGATAATGAGGTTGACATCTGCATTGCCAGAACTAGCTCAGTGTTTAGGAGGCTCCCAAGGAAGGTGTGGGAGAAGAGAGGTATTAGACTGACTGCCAAACTGAAGGTCTGCAGAGCCATTGTCCTGAGCCTATATCCCAGCTCCATGCCAGGAAATTGAATCGCTTCCATTTGAATTGTCTTAGCAAGATTCTGAAAATTCCCTGGCAGGATAAGGTACCAGACACTGAGATCCTTTCTCAAACTAAACTGCCAAGTGTGCCAACTCTGCTGCAGAGGGCACAACTCTGTTGGGCTAGCCACATTGGTCAAATGCCAAAAGTACACTTGCAAAAATTTATTTTATGGGGAACTCACACATGGCAAGCGCTCACCAGGCATTCAGAAAAAGCCATCCAAGGACACTCTCAAGGTCTCTCTTAAGAACTTTAGAATTGATTGATGACACGGAAGACCCTAGCCCAAGACCACTTAGCATGGTGTGCCCTCCTTAGAGAAAGGGCCGTGGGCTCTATGAGCAAAGCAGATTTGAATTAGCTCAGAAGATGCGCAAAATTAGAGAGTCCACCCCAAATGTTCATATGGACTGTGTCTGACCTGTGGCAGAGCATTCTGAGCTCTTCCTGGTCTATTAGCCACAACTGGACACATTGTAATTTGACTCTTTGAGAACAAAGGACAACAACCAACATTGTTTTGATGATTATCGCTCCATAATAGTTTTAGATCTCTTAGAAGAGAACACATCTGCCCTCTCACTTTCCAAGCTTCCAAATCAGCTCCCTGATATGATGAAATGAAACAATTTGTCAGATGCACCACTCTTTTTCTAAAAAAAATTATCATGTATTTTTAAAAGGCCACCTCCCTTCATATCAGTTCACCAATTCCCTTCTTTTTCTTGGCCTTTTTTCCTGCAGATGAATTTCATAACTTTTTTTTAACCTCTGGTATCCTTTTTCATTTTATGGGTGAGTTCATGACATTCATAATTTTAATTGCTAACTGTACACTTCCTTTTAACTTATTCTCTTCTATTTATCCTCTTTTTTAATCCTGTCCCCTCCTCAAAAGTGTCTTTTGCTTCTCGTCATTAACCTTAAGATCCCTGAATCTACACTCCCTTTGCCTCTGTACATACATACACACACACACACACACACACACACACACACACACACACTTACCTCCCATCTTTAGCCAGTTTTCCCTCCCTTATAAAAAACTTTTCCTTTTACACATTTTATGTGAAATAATTTTTATTTTTCCTTTGTCTCTCTTACCCTCTTCTGCCATGTCTTACTCACTCTTCCATTTTTGAGATCATCCTAACCCAAAAGCCTTATACTCATGCTTTCTGTCTCTAACTGCCCTATTGATTACATATTTCTAAGAGGATGTATCATCTTCCCATATACAAATGTGAACAATTTCAATTTGTCAAGTCCCTTATTTCTCATCCATTTTAACCATTTTATGTTTCTCTAAAATTCTGTTTGAATGTCAAATTTCATATTCCATTCTAGACTCTTGAATAGACTTCTTTATAACTTTAGCAACAATGCATTAGCATGTTTCCCAAAATTGCTTCCAACATTTGTCATTTTCATTTTTGTCACATTAATCAATATATATGTGAGGTGGCATTTAAGAATTATTTTAATTTGCATTTCTCAAATCAATTTTTTCATATGACTATAGATTTGATTTCTTCATTTGATTGCCTTTTGGCAATTTATCAATTGGCTAATAACTTGTATTTTTATAACTTTCACTCAATTCTCTATTTCATTAAATATGTTTTTTTCTCTCTCTTTCTATAGGATTATGCTGCATTTTGCTGGATAGATTATTCTTAGTCTCAGTTGTACCTCCTTTACTTTCTGGGACATCACATTCCAAACACTCCAGACTTCAAATGTAGCGGCTGCTGGATCTTATGTGATCCTGATTATGCCTCCATGACATTTGAATTCTTTCCTTCAGGCTGCTTACAATAATTTCTCCTTGACTTAAGAGTTCTGGGTTTTGCTGATAATATATCTGGGAGTTTTCATTTTGGAATTTATTTCATGAACTGACCAATAGATTCTTTGAATTTTCTACTTTGCCTGTAGTTATAAAATAACTGAGCAGTTTTTCTTTCTAATTTCTGGATATAGGATATCTGAGTTCTTTTATTTTTAAAATATGGCTTTCAGGTAGTCCAATAATTTATATATATACATATATATATATATAAATTTTCCTGTTACATGTGAAACAATTTCTACATATTTTTAAAATTTTGAGTTCCAGATTCTTTCCCTTTCTTCTTCCCCTTCCCCCCACCCCACTGAGAAGGTACATGTGAAATAAATATGGTCATCTTGAACTTGACAAGTGTAAAGACTTACAATTTTGGGATAAGAATCACATATGAATGTATATGGATCCAAACATCCTGGAAAATTATAAGGTTATAAAACAATGCTTACCATTTGATATAACAATAACACTACTAGGTCTGTATCCCAAATAGATTTTTCAGAAGAGGAAAAGAATTTATATATATAAAAATACAGCAACTTATTTCATGTTAGCAACAAACTGGAAGTTAAGAGAATGACCCTTGACTGAACAATGGCTGAACAAGTTGATATTGTGATGAATACTATTGTATTATAAGAAATGACAAGCAAGATGCTCTCTGTAAAACCTGGAAATACTTACGTGAACTGATGCAAATTGAAGTGAGCAGAACCAGAACATTGTATACAGTAAGAACAAGTTTATTTAGGTTGATCAATTTTGAATGATCCAGCTATTCTCAGCAATAAAGAATCCAAGACAATTCAGATGATGAAAGATGCTATTTGTCACTTGAGAACAAACTAAAGGAGTCTTAATGCAGATTAAAACCTTTTAAATTTTTTCCATTATGTTACAGTGTATTTCTGTCCATTCTATCCCACCACCTTCTTTATCCTCTCTCTCACTCTATCCCAACTCATGTATTTTGCTTTTGGCCACCACCTCACATAATACTTTCTCTCAGCCCCCAATACTTTTATCTTTTTTACTATAGAGTAAGACAAAGTGTCATATTTTTAAGCCAATGTCAGCTAAAGTACATTTCCCCTTTTCTCACTTTCCCATCTACTGTAAAAGCTCCTTTACAGATCTTTTATGTGATATACTTTCTTCTACCTCTGCCCCCTGTCCCAATGCAACTCTCTAACACATTAATTTTACTTAAAAAAAATCCCATCAAAGTTAACTTACTGCCATGCTCTCCATGTATATTCCTAATTGCCATAATCATCATAAAGTTCTTAGGATTTACAAATATTATCTTCCCATATAGAAATGTAAGCAGTTTAACTTTATTGGATCCCTAATGATTTCTCATTCCCATTTACCTTTTTATGGTTTTCTTGACTCATATCTGAAAGTCAATTTTTATTTTATTCAGTTCTAGTCTTTTCATAAGAAAATGCTTTAAAATTCTCTATTTCATTGAATGCCCATCCTTTCTCTCCCTCAGAATTATAATCAGTCTTGCTGGGAAAGTGATTCTTGATTGCAAACTTAGATTCTTTGTCACTTGAAATATCATGTTTCAAGCCCTCTGATCCTTTAACATAGAAGCTGCTAAATCTTATGTGATTCTAACTGTGTTTTCATATTTGAATTGTTTTTTGGGGCTGCTTGCAGTATTTTCTCCTTGATTTGGGTGCTCTGATATATGGCTATAATATTTCTGGGAGTTTTCATTTTGGAATTTATTTCATGAACTGACCAATAGATTCTTTGAATTTTCTACTTTGCCTGTAGTTATAAAATAACTGAGCAGTTTTTCTTTCTAATTTCTGGATATAGGATATCTGGGTTCTTTTATTTTTAAAATATGGCTTTCAGGTAGTCCAATAATATGTGTATATATATATATATATACACACATATATATATAAATTTTTCTGTTACATGTGAAACAATTTCTACATCTTTTTAAAACTTTTGAGTTCCAGATTATTTCCCTTTCTTCTTCCCCTTCCCCCCACCCCACTGAGAAGGTACATGTGAAATAAATATGGTCACCTTGAACTTGACAAGTGTAAAGACTTACAATTTTGGGATAAGAATCACATATGAATGTATATGGATCCAACCATCCTGGAAAACTATAAGGTTATAAAACAATGCTTACCATTTGGGATAACAATAACACTACTATGTCTGTATCCCAAATAGATTTTTCAGAAGAGGAAAAGAACTTTATACATATACATACATATATATATATATATATATATATATATATATATATATATATATATACAGCAACTTATTTCATGTTAGCCACAAACTGGAAGTTAAGAGAGTGCCCCTTGACTGAACAATGGCTGAACAAGTTGATATTATGATGAATACTATGTGTTATAAAAAATAACAAGCAAGATGCTCTCTGTAAAACCTGGAAATACTTATGTGAATTGATGCAAATTGAAGTGAGCAGAACCAGAACATTGTATACAGTAAGAACAAGTTTATTTAGGTTGATCAACTTTGAATGATCCAGCTATTCTTAGCAATACAAGAATCCAAGACAATTCAGATGATGAAAGATGCTATTTGTCACTTGAGAACAAACTGAAGGAATCTTAATGCAGATTAAAACCTTTTACATTTTTTTCCATTATGGTTACAATGTATTTCTGTCCATTCTATTCCACTACCTTGGTAATTTCTTAAAAGATGCTGTCCAGGTTCTTTTTCTTTTAGTCATGGCTTTCAGGTAGTCCACTAATTCTTATTTAAATGACCTCTCCTTTATTTTTCAATTCCGTTGTTTTTCCAGTGAGATATCTCACATTTTCTTCTGATTTCTCATTCTTTAGACTTAATTTGACTGTTTTTTTTTTGATGTTTTATGGAGTCATTAGCTTTCATTTCCCAATTCTAATTTTTAAGGAATTATTTTCTTCACTGAGGTTTGTATCTTTCCCCCTCTGACCAGTTCTATATTTTGTTTTCTTCAGTGTATTTTTGTCCCTGAGTTTCCATTTGGCCTATTGTAACTTTTGAGTTCTCTTCAATGAATTTTTCGTATGTTTTCCATTTGGCCAATTTGGATTTGTAAGGTGGTGTTCTCTTCAGTGGAGTTTTGTGCTTCTTTTAATATTTGTTTTATACTGTCCTTTGAGGTGTAATTTTCTTCATTTTTTTGGTACCCTTTATCAAGTTGGTTTTTTTTCATGTTTTCTTGCATCTTTCATTTCCTTTTTCAATTCTTTTTTTATTTGAGTTTCAATTTTTTTTGAACCTCCCAGATATTCTAAGAATTTTGAGATTTTGAATGAAATTTTGGCTCTGTTATCTTCTGAGTCTGTTTTAATCTTCCCAACCAACTTTCTATAGCCACATTCAATTTTTGCTGTTTGTTCATTTTCCCATCTAATTTTTTGACTTTTAATTTTATATTAAAGTTGGGCTCTTCTCCTAGAGTAGAAGGGGGTACTGTCCCAAACTTTAGGCTCATTATGCTGCTGTTTTAAGAACCACTTCTGGGGTTCTGTAGGTTTTCAGTTCTTCCAAGGTGGGATGATCTAAAAGGTGTGTTTACTGACCAGTCATTCTTTTCTGCCGTGTAACAGTGACCAGGGTCCTTATTTCCTTACAGCTCCTTCCCACCCTGACAGCAACCCTAGATGGTGTGAGAGTCTTACACCCAATGGCAGCAAAGGATACCCATTTGATCAAGTATCCAACATGCTTACTACCCATGGATGAAGGCTCCTGAAGCCAGAGTTTTTGCTGCTGATTCAGGTGACCCCAAGACCTGTTTTTGGCTTGGTGGGACACAGCCTGCACTGGAATGCACTCCACTCTCACCCCAGTGAGATAGACCTTTCCTGCCAACTTTCCCAATAGTCTTGGGCTACAAAACTCTTTCACCACGTCTTTTTGTTGGTGCTACCATTCCAGAATTTGTTTTGAGCCACTATTTCAAAGTTGTTTGGAGGGGAATTTGGAAGAGATTAGATGAGTCCCTATCTTTACTCTGCCATCTCGACTCTACTCCTTAGTAGTGCCGTCATTTAGGGCACTCTTAATGTTTCTCCTGATTATGAATTTTTTGATATCAAGATGATCTCTGATCTCTGACTGAAGTTTTCTCATATTGAGCTATCCCCAGAATGAATTTTCTGATGTCTACCAGGCTCTATCCTCTATTTTAGCTCTATCCTCCCCATTTTACAGATGGGGAAAACTGAGGCAGGAATAGGTTGAATGCTTTGCTTAGGGTCACAATCTAGTAAATGTCAGACTGAATTTGAACTCAAATCTTGTGGCACCAGGAGCAGCACTTTATCCACTGTGCCACCTACCAGCCAAAAAAAAAAAAAAACCAAACAAAAACCATTACAGAAAAAAACACTATCCAGCAGTGACCAAAATATTTATACCAGAATTTGTGTATGTGTTAGTTAGAACAAAGAACTGGAAACAAGTAGGAAATGATTGATGAAATTATGGCATATGAATGTTAGGAAATACTATTGAAGAGAACTGAAAAACAATAGTATTTAGAGAAAAACTCATCACATTTATAGGGCTTTATCCCCTATATGAAATTTAAGACATCAAATTACATATGTGCTCGAGCAAAAGGTCTTCTCTTGTTAATTAGATTTTTTTATTTCCAACATAATTTCTCCAATGTACAGTCAAGTATGGCCTCCATGTCAAGGTTTCCCATAATCATTGCTGTTATGAGCCTCCTTTCCATTGTGGATATTTTGGTGTCTAGGGACTTCCATCTTCCATCACAAGGCATACCTCATTTAGGACACTCTTAATGTTTCTCCTGATTATGAATTTTTTGATATCGAGATGATCTCTGACTGAAGTTTTCTCATATTGAGCTATCCCCAGAATGAATTTTCTGATGTCTAACAAGCTCTGTCGTCTACTTGAATGTCATTCATTAGAGTGATAAGATTTATATCTAGTATGAATTCTCATATGGGAAATAAGGGATGATTGTTGCTGGAAGGTTTTACTGCACTGATTATTCATAAAGTTTCTTTCCATTGTGGATTCTCTGATGATTTATGAGACTAGAGTGATGGTTAAAAGTCTTTCCACATTGATTACATTCAAATGCCTTTTCTCTGCATTTTCTGTGGATTCTCTGGTGTTTAGCAAGACCCGAACTGCATCTAAAAGCCTTTCCACATTGATTACATTCATAAGGTTTCTCTCCAGTGTGGATTCTCTGATGTTCGGCAAGATTGGATGTACTTGTGAAAGTCTTTCCACACTGATTACATGCGTAAGGTTTTTCTCCAGTGTGGATTTTCTGATGCTGAGAAAAATTGGCCCTCTGTGTGAAAATCTTTCCACACTGATTACATTCATAAGGTTTCTCCCCAGTATGGATTCTTTGATGTACAGAAACACTGGAACTCAGCCTGAAAGTCTTACCACATTGATTACACTTAAAAGGTTTCTCTCCAGTGTGGATTCTCTTATGTGCAGAAGCACTGGAGCTGTGTCTGAATGTCTTTCCACACTGATCACATTCATAAGGTTTCTCTCCAGTGTGGATTCTCTGATGTTCAGCCAGATCAGAGTTCTCTCTGAAACTCTTTCCACATTCATTACATTCATAAGGTTTCTTTCCAGTGTGGATTCTCTGATGATTAACAAGACTCGAGTGGTGTCTAAAAGCCTTCCCACACTGATTACATTCGTAAGGTTTCTCCCCAGTGTGGATTCTCTGATGTAGAACAAGACTGGAGCTATGTCTAAAAGTCTTTCCACATTGATTACATTTGTAAGGTTTCTCTCCAGTGTGGATTCTCTGATGTTCAGCAAGATTGGATGTAGTTGTGAACATCTTTCTGCACTGACTACATTCATAAGGCTTCTCACCAGAGTGGATTCTCTGATGTTTGGTAAAAGTGGTTTTCTGTGGGAAAACCTTTCCACACTGACTGCACTCATAACAGTTCTCTCCAGTGTGGCTTCTCTCATGTACAACAAGATTTGAGCTGTGTCTGAAAGTCTTTTCACATTGATTACATTTATAAGGTTTTTCTCTACTGTGAATTCTCTTATGTTGAGCAAGATTGGATGTGCTCGTGAAAGTCTTTCCGCACTGACTACATTCATAAGGTTTCTCTCCAGAGTGGATTCTCTGATGTTTGGTAAACGTGGCCTTCTGTGGGAAAACCTTTCCACACTGATTGCATTCATAACAGTTCTCTCCAGTGTGGCTTCTCTGATGTACAGCAAGATTGGAGCTGTGTCTGAAAGTCTTTCCACATTGATTACATTTATAAGGTTTTTCTCCAGAGTGAATTCTCTGATGTACAGAAAGATAAGAGCTCTGTTTGAAAGTCTTTCCACATTGATTGCATTCATAAGGTTTCTCTCCCGTGTGGATTCTCTGATGAATAACAAGACTTGACTTACATCTAAAAGTCTTTCCACAGTGATTACATTCATAAGGTTTCTCTCCAGTGTGAATTCTCTGATGAATAGCAAGATAGTAGCTCTGTCTGAAAGTCTTTCCACACTGATTACATTCATAAGGTTTCTCTCCCGTATGGATTCTCTGGTGCAGAACAAGATGGCTTTTCTTTTTGAAAATCTTTCCACAATGGCTACATTCATAAGGTTTCTTTCCAACGTGTCTTCTCTGATGTACGATAAGGGATGACTTTTCACTGAAAGCTTTATCATCACGACACTCCTGAGATTTCTTTCTAGTATGAATTCTCTGGTGGGAGATAAGAGATGGATGTCTCTTGAAAGTCTTTCCACATTGCATACAGTGATGTAGATCTTTGCTAGTATGAAATTTGTGATGGTGAATAAGGGATGACTGTCGCTTAAAGGCTTTACCACATTCATTACATCTATGATCTTTGCTTCCATTGTCTGTTTTTTGATGGTCGATGAGTTCTGAATTATGGCTGAAGACCTTCTTACTTTCATTTCTACTGAAAAACTTGTCTCTAGTAGAAACCTTCTGAATTAGAGCTGAACTCAAGCTGAAGTCCATCTCGCATTGATAAGTTTGCCCTTCAGGAGGTTTTTCTTGAGATTCAACAACCTCTGCAGGTTTGGTAGAGCATTTCCTGTATTTACTCTCCTGACAACTGCCTTTCCCTGATTTCATTTTCTTACAGCGAATTAGGACTGAACATTGTTTGATACTCTTTCTATATTTATCAAACTCACAGTGACTCTTTTGTTTTTTCTCTATCTTGATATCAGAGGCACAGATTTCTCTCAAACTGAGGCCACGCTGATCATTATTCTTGAATTTTTGCTGTCGTGATTCTTCCACAGAAAGGCTCAGCTCTGAAGTAGTCTCCTTCATTTCATGGTTGGTTTCTCCATCTGAAGGAAACAACAAAACATATAGATGGGGAGCAGCCAACACACAGACATCAATATAAAAACTTCCCTGAACTGACAGACAGGAAACTGATTTATAACCTCCTTCATTAAAGAAAGAGAAGTCTTCAGTCTCAAATGGGTAAAATCAAACATTTGAAAATGACAATTCACAACCTCAGGTTGATTTAATTCCCAAAGAAGTTCACGTACAACAACACTGGATTCTCACAACAAATCTGCAATCAAGGCAAAACCAGCATTCTCGTTACATTCCCAATTCAGACCATGAAGCTCAGAAAGATTGTTACCTGACCAACAACTCTGCAGCTGGGATTAAAATTCAGTGACTAGGCAAACTCTGTCCATTGTCCTAAGCAGCCTTTCTCTATTGCACTTAAAAAAAATTAGCAAAACTCTCTTATTATTGCATGTTCACTTGTTTATATTTGGAAGTGTGAGTGCAGATTCTTGTATAAGCAGTCATTTAAACAAATGCCCAGTAGAAATAATACCCTTACTGCAGCAATATAACTGTATAAATTTGTGTGTGTTTATCATATATTTTACATATTTAACAGATATTGACTACCTGCCATGTAGGGAAGGGAGTGGGGGAAAGGAGGGGAAAATTTGGGACAGAAAGTTTTGCAAGGATCAATGTTGAAAAATTACCCATTATGTATTGTAAATAAAAAGCTTTAATTAAAATAATAATAATAATAAATAAGTAATAAAAAAGAAATAATACATTTACCATATATGTAATATCATTTTAGAGGTATTGCTGAATAAATATGAGTTATTGCCCAATGAATAGTTAAGAGAAATGTAATTGTGAAAATTAGCTTACATGAGTTTGGACACAAAATACAAATTTGGTTGGATGTTTTAAATGTATAATTTCTATCATATTCTGCAGTTATTATGCTTATTTAAAATGATTATTACCATTTTGCACTCAGCTGTTTGAAAAATAATTTTTTGGGAAAGGCATTGCTTAAGGTTCCCTGATTGTAGGGAATAGACCAGCATCTCACAATGGGATGGAAAGCTATCATTGCCAACTAGCAGAACAAGGCAATAGTCACAGAAGCAACCAGTTCCAGTCTAGCGGCCTAGTGATTATTTTCCTTCTTAATGACTGTATGTATGTATGTATGTATACAGACACATGAATAATTATTATATTATATTATTAATGATCTTCATATTATTGTCCTTCAATGACTGTGTCAGAATATTTTTGGGGATTCCCAGAAGTTAATATTATGTAGAGTTCACTTCTTTTTTCTGTTTATTTTTTTTGTCTCTCCCATGGTTTTTCCCTTTTGCTCTTTCTCTCCCAGCATGATTCATAAAGTGATGTGTATTAAAAATAATTTTTTAAAAAATTAAAAAAAAAAGAAAAGGGACCCTTTCCAGGGACTTCCACTTTCTGGTTCTTATTAGGTCATGCTGTTTCTTGTTTGTCTTTATTAACTAGTTTTGATGCATTGCCATAGTCATTCTCTGTAAATTTCATATACCAAGCTAAGGCATAATTCTGTTCTTGTATAACAATTTTCAATATTGTATCCAACTTTTCTTGTATTATATTCAGATCCAAAGATGTGTCATTTGTAGCACATATACCAAATATTCATTTTATTTCCTTACCTATCATGTATATAAGAATAGCTTAATTTCCCTGATGATTCTTTTTATATTTGTTTTGTTTCTGTTCTAAGACCACATCATGAATGACATACCTGGTTTTTGAATTTATTTTTTGTATTCATCTGAGACATGCTATTTTTTTCTGGCCCATCACTTTTTTTTTAGGACAGTCATCTATTTATTTTTAAAGTTTTATTTTTGAATGCCTCTGCTCCCTCATTTCAAAAAGAAAAGCCACAATCTCTGTAATAAACATAATAAAAAAATCCATCCATTTCCTGTGTCCACAAATTTTTCCTTATACGAACCTTAAATCTGTTATCCTTCTGTCAGGAACTGGACAGCATGTTTCATTATTAATCATCTTGCAGTCTTTGTAATTTTCTAATTTCTAATTAGGGCTTCACCATTCTAAAGGGTTTGAGCTAAAAATTATTTAATAGAATACTTGAGCATAAATTGGGCAGAAAAATCATTGCCAAATTTTGTTATAAATAGTTTAAGATTAAAATAAAACAAATGTAAATAGCCAAATATTTCCCACTGTTCATTTCAAGCACGGTAGTTTTCCTTCTACAGTGACTCCAGATCATCATGCTCACACATTCAGTAGCCTTCAAGTTCATGCAGTGATTACATCAAACTCTGGCCACTTCTAAGAGCAACATGTGCCTTCAGTTTCTCAATCCAACATCAAATTGTTTCCAAACAGCCAGAAAGGTCTGAAATTCAAATCCAAATTGATTCCCAAAGGATGATCAAGGGCATGACTTGTGGTCATTTGCTTTCTGTTACTGCACCAGAGTAGTACCCTCTTTCCCAGGTTACCTCATAATCCCCTCTCACCATCAGCATAATCATCAGCTCAAGATGATAAAAACAACTACACAGATGGCAGGCTCTTTGGAAACCTGAGTACATTACAAGCCATCTTGAAATCATCATGGACCATCACAACTGTTCCACAAAAACAGTCCTTATGTCACCAAATTTTGGTAACATCATCTCAGCCAATTCTTTGACTTCTCCCAAATGCTTCTCTTTCCCATTCACAACAGAAGCTTTTCACTCCCCCCCCAACCCTCCCATATGACTTGCTCCCCTCCTCCCACCTTCTCAGCTGACCTAATATTTGACCTAATATTTCAATAAAACAAATGAACATTTACTAAGAGCCTTTTTTAACCTCCTTGTCTCACATAAATCAGAAGCCTTCTTTGAGTTCTTTATTCCTTTTTTCATACGATGAGGGGACTTTCTGACTGAGAAGGCAAATATGTCCTAATGATTTCTCCAACATATGCCCTACTCTATCATCTTCATTTTCTTATGAATTTTCAGTTGCTCCATTTCTACTGGTTCCTCCCCATCTATCAAAACCTCACTCACAAATGACCACATCACTGCCTCTCAATAAGCTCCCATGCATGACTCCCTAGCACCAGGACAACATATAAAATCCCCTATTGGGCTGATAAAGGCCTTCATCACCTGCTCCTCTCCTCCCTTTCCAGGCTTCTTTCACTCTTGCTCCCCCTCCTCACATGCTATAATCTGATATTCTTTGAACAGGACAAACTATCTCCAGTCTCCATGGGTTTGCCCTGGATGCCCCTCTTGCCTAGAATGCTTCCCCAGCTCTCTGAAGCCCCAGCTAAAACCCACCTTCCATAATTTTTCCACTTTTCCCCCTCCTCCTTATTCTAAGTGCCTTCACTCCCTTGGCTAGCTCCATATACTGTGTTTTACTTAATTTTATCCAAGTAATTTTCCCCATGAATCTGTGAGCTCCTTGAGAGTAGGGGCTGTGCCCTGATTCTCTGAATCCCCAAAACTTATCACTCAGTCTAAAACATAGCAGGCACTTAATCAATATTTTTGATGTGAAAAGAGTCTAGGAAAGAATTTGTATCAGACAGAGTAAACCCACTTTGGATATCTTCAAGAGAGTTCCATGATGCAAAGTTCCAAACAATGGATCTTATAGGATCATAGTTTTACTGCAGGAAGGGAAGTGAGGGGCCACAGAGAATTCAACCCATTCATTTCACAGATAGGGAAACTGAGGTTCAGGGACTTTTAGCAGGATTTCAGTGCCAAAAATGTCTAAAAAAATTAGGAAGTCAGGTCTTTCTATCCCCAAGTCTCATATTCTTTTCTCTGTGACATGTAGCTATCTCTTCTCTTAGCTGCTATCATACACCTGCTTTCACTGATTTCACCTGGACAGGATGTTCTTGGGTCTTCTGGCTCTAGCATCCATGGTCCTTCTCCTTGCTCAAAATGGGAAATCAGATTTTCTCTGGGAACTGGAACACCTATGCATGGGAAACAAGGGATGAGGATGGAGAGACATTTGTAACTGGTTCTCTTCAGGGAAAGGAGGCAAGTAGGAAGGCTCACCAGATTGTTCCCAATGCTCCTAAAGGATCATTTTCATTGTATTTATTGTTGGGAGCTTTGGTGGGGGGAGGAGAAGATAATTTGGAATCAGAAAATTGTTTCCTTTCATAGAAGAATTGGCCAGTTCCATAGATTCCACTATCTAGAAATTAAGAGGCAATTGGTAGTACAATGGACAGAGCCTTTGCTCGGGATTCAAGAAGCTCTGAGTTCAAATCCAATTTTAGATCTAAATAACTGAGGCAAAAAAATTACCTAAACACCTGAGGCAAATCACATAACCTTTGTTTACCTCAGTTTCCTCAACTGTAAAATGGGAGCTTACTCACAGACTTCTTCGGAGGCTCAAATTAGAAAATATTTGTAAAGAAAGCTTTTAGCAAAGTGCCTGAGACATAGTAAGTCTACATTAATGCTTATCCCTTCCCACCACTTGTGCTAGGATTTGGAGGAAGGATGAAGCAGGACCACGCTTACTGCATCAGGCTTCTGGGAATAAGACCGGGAGCAGTAAGCTACAAATTTATGCTGCTCTAGGTGGTAGGGCGTTCCCTTCCCTGTCCATGTCCAAGGAAAAGCGGCCTGAGCAGTTGTCAGAGATTTGGCAGACGACATTCATGTTCAGGGAGAGGTCAGACCAGAACGACCTCTGAGATTAGTTCCAGTCTCCTATTCTTCAACATTGATTTGATCTTTGACCTCAGACTCCCTAGAATCAATAACCAATTTCAGGGGAAACTCCCAACTCCCATGCACACGATGCAAGGACCTCTTACAGGAAAAGCAGACAGCAAGAGGACCCTGACTCTTGGACACAGGGGACCAGCACTTTGGCCTTTCTAAGAATCAAACCTAGCACATGAAGGAAGAAATGAGGACAGATCCTTTGATGATACACTCAAATTTCTAGGGGAAGTAGCCTTACCCAGGGAGAACAGGTTCCGAGCGTTCTCCAACATGACCTCCTTGTACAGCTCCTTCTGAGGATGGCCCAAGAGGCCCCATTCTTCTGGGGTGAAGTCCACGGCCACATCCTTGAATGTCACCATCTCCTAAACCATCAAAAGTCACAGGGCTTAGAGCAGAAAGGGACTTCGGGATTCATCTAGTCTAATGCTCATCAATTTCCAGAAGGAGACTGAAGCACAAAAAAAGGATTTTCCCCAAAGGTCATTCCCTTTGTATCAGAGCCAGCACTTAGAACCACAGTCATGAAAAGTCTAATAGAATATTGAGGAAAACTTTTTATATTTGCCGTTGGAATAAAATGAAATAAATGTGTTAATATGGATTGTGTCTCCCTATGGAATTGGAGAAGTTTTGTGACCTACAGAGATATAAAGGATTTCTGGAAGAGGAAGAGAAAAGGTGATGTGAAATTTCTACCTCATCAGAACAGGCACAAATGTGATAGATTGTAATGAAAACTCCAGGAAGAGTTGGTGAGATGATGGAAGATACCAAGGAGGGGAGGAAGGGAACTAGCCTGTGATTACTAAAAAGAGAATAGACAAAAAGAAAAGATCTGGTTTATTTCCCGAGTGGCTGAAATAATGATGAGAATTCTCAAGAAACGATCTGAACTCAATTAAGTGGTATGGAATTGTCTCCATTTGAAGGGAAAGGAGCTAACCATTGTGATACTGAGGGCTTGAGGGAGCTCTGGGTATCATGTATCACAAACAAAACATCTCATGCCTTTGCTTTATGATCACTTTCATTTGTTAAAGGCATATATTTCTTAATTTTGACATTTTTAACATAGAAATAAGAGAAATGAAGAAGAGGAAACGTTTCCTTTATTGTTAACAAAGGTAATATTTTATTAACAAAGGTTGGGATTTGATCTAATTGATGAAAAAGCCATTGCCGGTTTCCTTATGCAATAAAGGATCTAAACATACTCCTCAAATTATGAAATTTGGGAGAACAAGAATCAAGAGGATGAGTCAAGAGGCAGTTGGCAAATAATGTACGGGAGAGATTGAACAGATCTGAAAATACATTATTACTTGGAATAGATCATCCATTTCTTTTTATTTTTTTTTTAAATTTTCATTTATTTTTAATCAAAGCTTTTTATTTTCAAAATATATACATGGATAAATTTTGACATTCACCTCTATAAAATCCTGTATTCCAATTTCCTTCCCTCTCTTCTCCCATCCCCTCCCCTAGTCAGTTAGTGATCCAATATACGCTGAACATGTGCAATTCCACTATACATATTTCCACAAATATCATACTGCTCCAGAAAAATCAGATCAAAAAGGAAAAAAAAATGAGACAGAAAACAAAATGCAAGCAAACAACAACAAAAAGAGTGAAAATATTATGTTGGGTCAGTCCATTACTGGCACTGTGCCTTCTGGGTATTTACCATTTTAAATCATCCATTTCTGCGGTCTCTTAAATGTGGGACCCATGTTTTGGCAAGGAGCTAAGAATTCCAGTCTGCCATCTCTTTTTCTTCCATTTCCAACTATAGCGATACGACTCACTTTTTGAATCTCTTTTTGAGCAATTCTCTATCATGTGGATAAAATTCTTTTGACTTTGTCAATATTTTATTTTCTTCTTTAAAACCACAGATTTATGTTCTGTTTGGAATCTGTATTTCATCTTTAGCTCCCTTTATTTCTGTTATTTATCTAATGTACAATTGAAAAATTGATTTTCCCCCCACTTTTTGAAAGTCCCAAGCCTGTACTTATGTTTCCTTTTCACAAGTCTCTCCAGTCACTGTTCTTCCCTTTATAGCATTTACTCTTATGTGGGCTCTCACTAGAGGAAGGCAGTCCTTGTCTTGATTGATAACTGGTTACCTAATTCTGTCTCAACAGAAGCTTCTTTTCCTTCTATTCCCAATTTCTTTCCTTCTCCATCCTCCCACATCCATCCTTTACCACTGTGGAACTCTGAACGCCCAACCTCCATTTAAGGAGAGAGTCCGGCTGGCCCTTCTCATCTCTGACCTGGCTACACGACTTTAGGATTTAAGCTGATTGATTATCCTTCTCCCAAACTTTTTAACATCTCAGGGGTCTTTTGTATATGGTCTTCCCTCACTAGATTATCAACTCCTTGAGGGCAGGCCCTGTCTTTTACTTTTTATATTTCATTTTCCAGCCTTTAGCCCTGAGCACAGTACATAGTAGGTACTTAAGAATTATTTGACTACTGAGACCCTCCCCCAGCCATTATCATTTCATCCCTTTCCCCTTATTTTCCTTTCACAATTAAAGCTGTTCAACATGAGCTTCTTTTCCTCCCTCCACCTTTCAGAGGTTGCCAACATGATGTCCAGTAGCTCTCCTAACTCACGTGACCCAAAGAGACCTTAAGCCCTTCCCTCTTCCCAGCAGCCTGGGAAGCCTTCTCAGTTCTCATTTCTCACCTCTCTTAACCAATCGGCTGCCAAGATCAGTGATTTCTACCTCGAAGCATCTCTCTCTCTCTCTGCAATCACCCTAGTGCAGGCTCCCATTACCTCACCCTCAGTCTATTGGTCTGGCCTGCTGCTGGGTCAGCTGGCCTTGAGACTAGCCCCACTCCAAAGTATCCTCCTCTTACTCCACAAAATTATTCTCCTAAAGCACAATCTGATCAATAAACTAGTGGTTCCCCACTCCCTCCAGGACCCACTACAAATGCCCTTGCATTCAAGCTCATCATGACCTAGACATGACCTGGTACTCCACAACCAACTTTTCTTTTTTTCTTTTTTCTTTTTTTTCCTTTTTTTTTTGCTGAGGCAATTGGGGTTAAGTGACTTGCCCAGGGTCACACAGCTAAGAAGTGTTAAGTGTCTGAGGCCAAATTTGAACTCAGGTCTTCCTGACTTAAAGGCTGGTACTCTATCCCCTGCACCACCTAGCTACCCCTCCAACCAACTTTTCAAAAGATTTTTTTTAACAAATTAAAAGAATGGGGAAATGATGAGATCTTCGATGTTGGGTGTGATTAGGAGAGGAAGTAATAAAAAAACCTGATCCCTGAGGCAGACAGCAGAAGGCTCTAAAAGAGATCATTTAGCTTCATGATCCCACTCTCTGGGGAGGTGGTTCAGTCTGAAATCCAAATTATGTCAAAATTCTGTAGGGGTCTCGAGCAGGGTCCCCTTGCCATGTCCTATCAGAAATCCCAGCCATGTCCCTGAGGTTAAATTTTCCCTATAAAACCTACTTATGGACTATCTCATGGCTATTGATTTCCTTTGGGTCAGTCCATTACTGGCACTGTGCCTTATGGGTATTTCCCCTAACTCCACTATGCTTCCCAACCCCACTTCTCCTCCTTACAGCTAACTCTTTTGGGGTGCAAAGTCCCTTCCAGGATTTATCCAGCTAAAGGACATGCTCCAACTTCATAGGGTTCTCCCTTTCTACAAAGTAACTGTGAGTTCCACTGAGGAACCTGGCTTTCATATGCTCTCCCATTCTATTTCATACTTATCATTCCTGGCATTTATGCCCCTTCATTTTGTCTGTATTCCTATTCCCCCTAAATAAATCTACCTTTTGCCAGAGAAAAGAAAGAAAGAGAGAGAGAGAGAGAGAGAGAGAGAGAGAGAGAGAGAGAGAGAGA
>JAJPUD010003071.1:139714-151247 GCA_023553655.1 Myrmecobius fasciatus | reverse complement strand
GACCAAGGACCAAGGACCCCATTAGTAGAAATTTAGCACATACTTATTAGCTGCCTGATAAGGAAAATACTATTATCTTGGGTCTGGAGAAAATATGGTGCTAAAGTCCTTCTAAAGATTTAAGTCTCTTCTTTCTTGGTCAAAAAGTGTGTTCTCAGACTTGCATGGACTGATGCTGAGTGAAATGAGCAGAACCAGGAGACCATTATACACGGCAACAACAAGACTATATGATGATCAATTCTGATGGACATGGCTCTCTTCAACAAGGAAATGTTTCAAACCGGTTCCAGTTGTTCAGTGATGAAAGCCATATACACCCAGAGAGAGGGATCTGAAAGTGGACCACAACATAACATTTCCATGCTCTCTATTGATGTTTGCTTGCATTGAGTTTCTTTTCTCAGATTTTTCTTTCTTGTAGATACAAATTTTTCTTGCACAACAATAAGTGTGGAAATCTGTATACATATATTCGATTTGCCAATATTTTAACATAATTACCATGTAGTGGATATCCTGCCATCTAGGGGAGGGGTAGGGACTAGAGGGGAAAATTTGTAACAGAAAGCTTTGTAAGGGTCGGTGTTGAAGAATTACCCATACATGCGTTTTGCAAATAAAAAGTTTTAATTAAAAAAAAAAGTGTGTTCTCAGTCTGCTTCTCAATTTATATTTATGATTCAGTTTGCAGGGTACCAGTATGGCTACATCCTGGGCTGCTCTATTCAGACCATCACCAGCAAGGACCCTGACCATTTTGGCAAAATGAGAAATCATTTCTAAGGCCTGTGGCACCCAGCAGCCCCCATGTAACCAGTCCCAAGACCCTGTCCAGTCTTCTCATACTATATTCCCCTCCTCCTCCTCCTCCTCGTCCTCTCTTGACTTGGGGCACTGGCCTCTGGGCTGAGCCTTGACCAAGACCCTCCTAATTATCTCTCTAAAGGCTTCTCTCAAACATATAATGTTGTCCCCCTTCCCCCTCCCCTTCTCCAGGCTCCTTTCACATCTCACTTTCTGAAAACAAGCTTTCAGAGCCCTGGAGAGAGCAGGGCTCTGGGGCGAGGAGGCCCCATCCACAGTGGGAGCTCGGGAGCTCAGCTGCTGGCTTTCTTGGCCCCTGGGGTCCAAAATGCTGAGCCTCCTTCTAAGAGAGCCTCCCTTCTACACTAAAGAGAGCTTGTGTGCACACAGTGGCTGGTTAACGTCTTCCACGTTAGATTGGAAGCTCTTCCAGGGCAGAAAATGCTTTTTCCCTGAGTTTTTCCCCAGAGCAGTTTTGAGAATGTGGGGGGATTCAGAGAGACCTGGGAGCCCCCATATGGCAGAGCTGGGGAAGACCCCAGGCCTGGCCAGACAAGACTAACGGGTTACCAGAACCTTGGGTCAGAGCTTGGTCACAAGAAACGAGGGGCAGAGGGGAGAAGTTGTGCGTATATGTGTGTGTGTGTGTGCGCTGAGAGCAGAGACATGATGCCCACAGAGGGATGCTGGCCAGGGGTCCTTGTGCCCCAGGGGTCAGGAGGGAAAACTTTAGAAAAATAAACCCGGGAGGGCGGTGATTTGGGAGGGGAGGGGGAGTCACTACTTGAGAAGTCAAGGTTTTAAAGACTCGATCTGAAAGAGAAAAGGAGAGAGCAGGGCAGGTGGGTCACTGCTGTGATTTCACCCCCATTTTTGAAAAGAAAGAACCACAGGTCAGGTATGGCCAGCCTCAGACAATCCTTAGGTGTACATTAATGGCTCTGGGGAGGACGCTGACCCAGTCTGGGGGGTGAGCACACTCACCTGGGACGGGGGTCTGTACCTCCCAGGAGCCATGGCTGCTGGGGCCAGGCCTGGTCCTCTGCAGGCTGGGCCAGGAGCAGGACTCCGGGGGACACTTCTTTCCCTTCAGGAGAAGGAGGCCGGCCTGGGGGGATTTACAGAGGGCAAGAAGACATTACAAAGCCCTTGGCCCACCCTAAGGGGGGAGACTCCCACCAGCTGCAGGAGGGTCTCTGAACAGGAAGACTTCTTCCCTCCTCCTATTCATCTTCTGCCCCATCCCAGGGAAGCCGGAGGTCAGGATAAGGAAGGGGCTGGGAGGCAGGACACTGTAACAAAGCTGGGGGAGAAAAGGGTTCCAGGGAGGGGCAGGAGAGTCTGCTGGGGGGGCAGACTGACTATGTGCTGGGGTCTATTCAGGGCCGGGGAGGATTCATGGGTCCCTACGGGGAGCCGGGGCTATTGGCGGGACAACTAAATCCCTGACCAGAAGCTGGGGCCAGGGAGACACCTGGGTCCCTTTGAGGAGGTCTGAAGGTCGGGCAAGTGTGACCTAATGGTAAAGCTGGGGACGGCGCCTCAAATCCTTTGGGATGGCATGGGGATCTGGGCACGTACTGGAGAAGTAGCAGTGGGGAGCCAGCCGGGGAGCAGCCTTGGGAACGAGGGGGGCTCCTGGCGGCCTGGAGCACGCGGCATGAGTGAGCTCAGACGAGGAGGAGGAGGAAGGCTCCCAAAGCAAAGTTCTGCCCCAAAAGACAAGGGTCTCGTGGCTTCCCGGCTCAGACCTACCTGGGACCTGCAAGCACAGGCTCGGCTTCCGGAAGTCAGCGCGATCTCGCCTGGAAAGGAAGTCCGAAGGCTCTGGGCTCGCGGGGAGGAGGGAGCCCGATCTCGGCTGCGGCTCCGGAGGAGGCAGGGGGGACCCCAGGGGCCGGGAAAGCCAGCCGCTCGGGCGGAGCTCCCAGGCGCCCACAGCCCCGCCCTCCCCAGGGCTCGGAAAGCCCAGGATCTTGCCTTTCCTCCAATGGCTCCCGGAGTCAGCAGCTCAGACCCAGCCTGCCTCCCCTCCCCCAGCCCCGCCCTCCGTCACACGGCCTGGCCTGGCCAAGGTTTCCGGAGCTCTCCGTTTCTCCCGAACTCCAAACTCCCCACCCATTGGGCTGCTCCTCTCCGAGAGTCCTCCTCCCACAAGGCCCTCCCTCCTCCTTCTGAGCGGATCTCCCGGTCTTCCAGCTCTTCCCCCGCCACACTCATCATCTTCCAAACTTGGCCCTCCAGACCCTCCGTTCCTCCTGAGTCTCCCAACCATTCCCCTCCCCCTCCCCCAGCAGGTGTCTCCTCCCCCCGTCTGGTCTCCGGACTTAGCCCTATTTGGGGACAGCAGTGGCCTCCCTACCCAGCAAGCCCCCCCTAAAGGAAGGTACAAGGTGAGACACAAGTCTCACCTTAGGAATAGAAGAATTATGGAAGCTGTTCCAGCCTAAGCATGGGACTTTTAATCACTGAGACACCCCTGGATGTCCCCCCCAACCAGCTTAGGCCAGAACAGCTGATTTGCTCATTCTTCCATCTTCACCATGTTTGAAACTTCCCCCTTTTACTTCATCTCAGTTGGACCACAGCTTTTGGCGGAAACTAGGAAGAGTTTGCTAATCTACACCTATGTCCACGTGAATTTTAAACCTGACTGTGTATGTTAGAGTTTTAGCTAAAGAAAAAGAAAAAAGAGAAGACAGTTTGTAACACCAGAAAGCAGGTCACCTTGACAGCTGTAACTTCTCCTTTCTTTCCACATCAGGGAAACTAAGGGACATTTCTGCTTCTTTTTTTCCCCTGAGACAATTGGGGTTAAGTGACTTGCCCAAGGTCACACAGCTAAATTTCTGCTGCTGTTGCTTCTTTTTTTTAATTTTATTTTTTTTATTTGCAAAACATATGCATGGGTAATTCTTCAACAATAACCCTTACAAAGCTTTCTGTTACAAATTTTTCCCCCTAGTCCCCACCCCTCCCCCAGATGGCAAGATATGTACCACATGTTATTTATGATGAAATACTTGACAAATCGAATATATGTATACATATTTCCACACTTTGTTTCCACATTGTTGTTCTGCTGCTTCTTAAAGGGCCTACTGGTACAAGTGTGTGTTAGGACAAAGCTAACATATAGCTAACAAGTGTTTTCCCTTGTGATGATTTTAAAAGTTTGAGAGACATAGTATTAGGTAATTTAATCATTTTATTAATCAGGCCAGCAGGTTATTAATAAAAGAATAGTCATTTGGCTCTCTTTCTCTTAGACCAAAGATGGAAGACATATATAAATGAAGATACCGAACAAAAAACAAAAACAAAAAACCCACCACCAACAATTGATTGGAAACCAAATTTGTGAAAAGGACAATTTTTTTTTCATTTTCTACATTATAATTTGGATGTCTTTATAAAGTATTTTAATGAATTTAAAAGGTCACTGGCAAACTTTGAAGAGTAATGCAAACAAAAAATCTAGACCAGTTATTCCATAAAGGGATTTTTAACATGACTAGGAACTGATTTGTGTCCAGGAGAGATTCAATAAAATAGGGACTTAGGGAATTGTTAAAATAAGAAAAACTTAGGAGGAATGAGAATAAAACTCTTGTGAATTTAGATAATTTCACACTCAGAATTTTAAAAGAAACATATTTGCTGGGCTTGAAGGAGTTTCAGTTAGCTAATCTCTAAATCTGAAGTTTGGGGTTGTCAATCTGTGAAATGAACAAGAGGGCAGCAAGCAAATCCTGATTGGGACTCTGGGATTGAAGGTGAACTCCAAAGTGCTCCTAGAAAAAGAAATCAGGAAATAACTGAAAGTAAGCAAAATTTAATGACACTATAACAGTTTACATCAGGTGTTTAGGTAAATTAAAACAGTGAGACTTGTGTTGAAGTCAATGGAAGTGAAAATAAGTTCAAAATTAGTAGAACTGTAGCACTATAATTCTAGTAGAACTATAATTAATAAAATTATAATAAGTTGGGGTAAAAATTATTGAGGATCGAATTGAGCATAGAACATAAGAATAAATTATGTGTATGCACAACTGATCAAGGGTGGTCAGATTACAGAAGAGCTAATTGAAAAGAGCATATATGAAAGGATAAAATACTAAAATTTTGAAAAGGAAAGGCAGAACTTGCAAATAATTTAGGACAAATGAACATTTTATAGAATGAAGTAAGGAAACACAATAAAACTTCAATTCTTATCACTGGAAAACTTGTAAAGTCCCAAATAACTGTGCTTTGGAATTTCTATTAAATGATACATTATGATAGATTAAGAAAAACAAAATAAATGAACTTTATTTTTGAGTGATTTGAAATAAAATAGAGAAAAAGTTGTACCCTGAATCCTTCAGAGAAGTACAGTGTCCATCAGATAATTTTCCACTTGTGCAATTCCTGTTGATAATATATAAAGTAAAAATTCTCTAAATGAAAACTTTAAATCCATAATTATCATACAAATCAAAAGCCAAAATGGAACTTGCTTTGATACACACTATTGGATTGTAAAATGGGAAAGAAAAACAGTTAAACTGTGAAAAAAATGTAGATAATAACTTACTACTTTGAGAATAGAATCACCAATAATGGTGATATTCCTGTGCTATAACTGGGCTCTGGCCAATCCCCTTGGTCATTGCCAAAATAGCTGGATGAATGCTTTTCCAGCCAAAGAGAGGTTTACTTTGAGAAGCAGTTATCCTGCTTATTGAAATTTATGATACTTTACAATGAGGAAGTAAGAGGAACCTTAAAGTTTGCATTTGTGCTAAGTGACTTTTATTTAGGTATATTTGACTGTTACTCATAAAAGGCTATGGGGATCATTACCAGTTTTGGCTGTCCAAAATACATCAAAGAAATTTGTTACTTATTTTATTATAATAAAATTACAATTTTACTTAATTTATTTATTCAATGACATCCCAATTAATGTACCAAAAATTATTTTACTGAATTAGAAAAACAGTAGTAGCAAAATTCATTTGGAAGAACATAAAGTCATGAATAACAAAGGATTTAATTTTTTAGAATGTAAAGGAAGGAGTCTAGTAATTCCAGATCTCAAGTTCTATTATGAGAGTAATTATTTTAAAAAACTATCATCAGCATAATTAATTATATTAATAACCAAACGAACAAAAACCATATGATTATCTCAATAGATGCAGAAAAAGCATTTGATAAAATCCAACACCCTTTCCTATTAAAAACACTAGAGAGTATAGGAATAAATGGGCTTTTCCTTAAAATGATCAGTAGCATCTATTTAAAACCATCAGCAAGCATCATATGTAATGGAGACAAACTAAAACCATTCCCAATAAGATCAGGAGTGAAACAAGGCTGCCCACTGTCACCATTACTATTTAATATTGTATTAGAAATGTTAGCTTTGGCAGTAAGAGAAGAAAAAGAGATAAAAGGAATCAGAGTAGGTAATGAAGAAACCAAATGATCACTCTTTGCAGATGACATGATGGTATACTTAGAGAACCCTAGAGACTCAACTAAAAAACTACTAGAAACAATTCACAACTTTAGCAAAGTTGCAGGATACAAAATAAATCCACATAAATCATCAGCATTTTTATACATCACCAACAAAATGCAACAGCAAGAGATACAAAGAGAAATTCCATTCAAAATAATAGATGATAGGATAAAATATTTGGGAATCTATCTACCAAGGAAAAGTCAGAAACTATACAAACTAAACTACAAAACATTTTCCACACAAATAAAATCAGACCTAATCAATTGGAAAAACATTAAGTGCTCATGGGTAGGCAGAGCGAACATAATAAAAATGACAATACTACCCAAACTAATCTACTTATTTAGTGCCATACCAATCAAACTCCCAAGAAATTATTTTACAGATCTAGAAAAAATAGTAGCAAAGTTCATTTGGAAGAACAAAAGGTCAAGGATTTCAAGGGGATTAATGAAAAAAAAGGCAGATGAAGGTGGCCTTGCTGTACCAGATCTAAAACTAGATTATAAAGCAGCGGTCATCAAAACCGTTTGGTACTGGCTAAGAAATAGAGCAGTTGATCAGTGGCACAGGATAGGTTATCAGGACAATCTAGGCAATAACCTTAACAATTTAGTGTTTGATAAACCCAAAGACCCCAGCTTTTGGGATAAATACTCTCTATTTGGCAAAAACTGCTGGGAAAATTGGAAACTAGTGTGGAAGAAATTAGGGCTTGACCCACATCTAACCCCACGTACCAAGATAAGATCTAAATGGGTTCAAGATCTAGATATAAAGAGTGATTTTGTAAGCAAGTTAGAGGAACGTAATATAGTTTACCTCTCAGACCTGTGGAGATGGAATAAATCTATGTCCAAAGAAGACCTGGAACTCCTAATTGAACACAAGATGGATAATTTTGATTATATTAAGTTAAAAAGTTTCTGTACAAATAAAACTAATGCAGACAAGATTAGGAGGGAAACATCAAATTGGGAAATCATCTTTACATTTAATGGTTCTGATTGATAAAGGCCTCATTTCTAAAATATATAGAGAATTGTCTCATATATATAAGAATTCAAGCCACTCTTCAATAGATAAGTGGTCAAGGGATATGAACAGACAATTTTCAGATGATGAAATTAAAACCATCTCTAGTCATATGAAAAGTTGCTCCAAATCACTATTGAGCAGAGAAATGCAAATTAAGACAACTCTGAGGTACCACTACACACCTGTCAGATTGCCTAAAATGACAGGAAAAGATAATGATGATGAATGCTGGAGGGGATGTGGGAAAGCTGGGACTCTAATACATTGTTGGTGGTACTGTGAATGGATCCAACCATTCTGGAGAGCAATCTGGAACTATGCTCGAAAAGTTATCAAACTGTGTATACCCTTTGACCCAGCAGTGTTTCTACTGGGCCTATATCCCAAAGAGATCTTAGAGGAGGGAAAGGGACCCACCTGTGCAAGAATGTTTGTGGCAGCCCTTTTTGTAGTGGCTAGAAACTGGAAACTGAATGGATGCCCATCCATTGGAGAGTGGCTGAATAAATTATGGTATATGAATGTTATGGAATATTATTGCTCTGTAAGAAACCACCAGCAGGACGATTTCAGAGAGGCCTGGAGGGACTTGCATGAACTGATGCTGAGTGAAACGAGCAGAACCAGGAGATCATTATACACAGCAACAACAATATTACATGATGATCAATTCTGATGGACATGGCTCTCTGCAACAATGAATTGTCTCAAACCAGTTCCAATTGTTCACTGAAGAAAACCATATACACCCAGAGAGAGGGATATGAAATATGGACCACAACGTAACATTTTCATGATCTCTATTGATGTTTGCTTGCATTGTGTTGCCTTTCTCTGGTTTTCTTTTTTTTTCTTGTAGATAGGATTTTTTCTTGCACAACTTGTCAACTATTATTCCATTATTAACATGTAGTGGACTGCCTGCCATCTAAGGGAGGGGAGGGGACTGGGGGTAAAAGTTGTAATGGAGAGCTTTGTAAAGATCAATGCTGGGGAACTACCCATACATATGTTACACAAATAAAAAGCTTTAATAAAAAAAAACTATCTGATACTAAGAAATAGAAAGATAGATCAATGGAACAGAGTAAACACACAATTTACAGTAACAAGTAAATATAGTTACCTGGAATATGACAAGTATAAAGACTTAAATTTTGGGATAAGAATTCACAATTTGGTAAATATATACATATATATATATATGAGAAACTGGCAAGCTGCAAGTTTATCCCCATTACAGTAATGTTTGCTGATGGTTTTAGATAAATGCTTTTTATCAGTTTAAGGGGAAAATCCATTTATATGAATACTTTCAAGTGTTTTTAATAGAAATTAATGTTGTGCTTTATCAAAAGCTTTTCCTGCATCTATTGATATAATCATATGACTTTTAAACTTTTTAATATTAATATTTCATTTTTTAATATTAATACAACCAATAAAAGAAATTTCTTTTTTAGAAGTAGCTTGTAGATTCCCTTTGATTAACAGTAGTTCTGGGATGTTTTCTTATGTAATTTCTTGTATTGTGAGGTTCAGATTTTTTGTTTTGTCATATTTATCTGGGAGACCTATAATTTTTAAATTGTCTCTTTTGTCCCATCTTCTAGATGGATATGTTTAGCCCATATGGAAATTATATTTTCTTTTAACTTTACTGGTTTTGCATTTCTAGATTCGCCCCCCCACTTCTGTGTATTAGCATTCCCAATCAGTTATGCTTTTTTCTATTTCTTTGTTGAAATTTGCCACCTTGGATTTAAACTTTTCTCCTCTGCTGATTATTTCTCATCCAAGTTCACCGAGCCCTTGAAATCTACTTTTGGTGCCAGGCTAAAAACACCTACTGCCTGTTCCATTTAAATCTTCTCTACTTTTTCAATTTTCTCCTCCCTTCCTCTTTTGAGTTTTCTTCCAATTCTTGCAAATTTCAAGCAGCTATCTAGTAAGCTTCTAGGTCATATGACCAACAAGAGAGAGGGCTGAACATTTTCTCCAAACCCTACAACCTCTCAAACTTCTCCAAAATAGGATACATGTATGAGAAAGAAAGCAATTTCCATTGTCTTTATGGTTTAAGGTAGTAATATCAAATTCAGATAAAAATGTGGACAATAAATAATATAAAAGGACCCCCATGGATCACATATTGACTTAGAAAATCATATTAACATTATCTGTTTTCTATGTTTTATTTATTTTGCTAGATATTTCCCAGTTACATTTTAATATAAGACACCAAGGACCCTAGTGAAGAAATAACCTGTTGAGAAGACTGATTTTTAATGTGTTCATTCAGCATCTCGTTCTCACTTCCATCCATCACATCGTCACAATCCGGCAGGGCTGCTCAAACTTAGAATTCATCTCTGCTCCCATTCCATTTTCTTTTTATCTTGAAAAGACCAGAAGACTGAAGCTTACTCTGCCTGGAATTGTAACAGAGCTCAGGCATAGACCTGGGGACTGGAGGTCACTTGGTGTGTGTGGATCCACACCATTTTGGGGGGGGGACCCAGGCACGACTGGGGCAATTAAGGCAGTTTTGTGTCCTGGTCAGAGGTAGAACACCTCTAATCAAAAGCTAAGAATGTATGTGTCTTGAATGGTTCATGACCAAAGTCACATCACTGCCACAGGGTAAAGGTACAGTGACTGGTCAAGGAAGATTAGGTAGTAATGTGGAATGCTGTGGCCGACCAGACCAAGGTGAGCTTGGGAGACTCAACCCCAAGTTGGGCAGAAATAGTCTGCATGGACATTTGGAGTGGAGATGTCTCTGCATTTCTGCATCTCACAGTTCTTTGGAGCTGTTGTGATTCTACTTTGCTCATAGAACTTGCTATTTTTGTGCAGCCATGCCATGCCGCAAAGTCCAGTGCCAGTGTTTCCAGTGTCTCATAACAGATTTGAAAGTTCTTCAGAGAGACCTTGAGACTGTTCTTGGAGCACTTCTTTTGACCTCCAGGTGAGGGCTTGCCTTGTGCTCTCCATAAAATTGTTTTTTGGCCCAACATAACTTTGTCATTCAAATATTGTGACCAGACTCTTCAATAGAGTCTGAATGTTTAGCAGTTCATCTCAAGAAAGGATCTTAGTATCCAGTATTTTTTCTAAAAACAATCCAAATCCAAGCAGTTTAATTTTCCAGCATGGCTCTGGCGATTGTTCAGATTTCATAGGCACACAACAGTGAGGTCAGTACAATGGCTTTGTAGCATTTCCATTTGATAGGCAATCTAGTGGCTCTTCTGTCCCACACTTTCTTTGAGAGCCTACCAAACACTGAGCTAGCTCTGACAATGTATGTGTCAACCTCAGTATCTACATGGGGCCTTGGTGAACCATAAAAGTGCTTTAGATCATTACTATCACAGAATTTCATCTGTTATTTGACTGAGTCAAGAATCCTGCATCTCTCAAAGTTTTGATAGTACATTACTCTTTTTCCCCCCTGAGACAATTGGGGTTGGGACTTGCCCAGGGTCACACAGCTAGGAAGTGTTAAGTGTCTAAGGCCCGATTTGAACTCAGGTCCTCCTGACTTCAGGGTTGGTGCTCTATCCACTGTGCCACCTAGCTGCCTCATGCATGTTACTCTGGATGGAATGGAATGCTACCTCCCTAGAGACGGATGGCTGGTACAACCTGTGGAGTTCTTGTTTTTCATTTAGCAGCTTTTGAATTTCCTCATCATTTTCATCAAACCAGGCTTAATGTTTGCAAGTGTTCTGACCCAGATGAGCAAATGCAGAGCTATACACCAGATCTCTGAAAGCTGCCCATTCCTTTTTCTGCTCCGCTGTTGCCAACTGTGTGTTGGCTCAACTTCACCCTTCAAGTTGCCAACAAACTGTTCCTTCTCAGGGAAGCATTCCAATCTCTCCCATTAATTCTTCTAGTAGTCTTTCTGCCTTGGGGCTGCCACATTTGTTGAATATGATTTTAGCTTGGAGGGGAATGAGTCTATGGATGGTCCAGCACTCTGCACCGCACATTGCCTTGGTCACTCTCACATCCTGTCTCTTTTCCCCTTACAATCACAGAGTCTATTTAATGCCAATGTTTACTGTGAGGGTGTATCTATGAAGTTTAATGTGTTTACTACACACCTGTCAGATTGGCTAAAATGACAGAAAAAGATAATGATAACTGTTGGAGGGGATG
>JAJPUD010003071.1:104035-134714 GCA_023553655.1 Myrmecobius fasciatus | reverse complement strand
TTTGAAGGTATTTTCATCAATATCAGCCAAACTGTTGAGTCCATAATTTTCTTTTATGACTTTCATTTCTTTTCATAATTTTTTGTTTACCTCTCTTATTTGATTAAAAAATTATTTTTTTTACCTTTCCAAATAGTCCTATTTGGGCCTAAGACCAAATCAGTTTTCTTTGTGGCTTTGGATATAACAGTTTTGACTTTGCCATTCTTCTTCTGAGGTTATGTTTTGATCTGCTGTCACCACAGTTCGTTCGATGGGCAGGTTCTTTTTTTATTCTTTTGTGAGGGTCTATAAATCTCCAGTTCTTCCAAGATGGTATGATCTAAAGAGAATCATGTTTACTATTCTGTTGACCTGTGCTCTGATTTTTGAGTGACCACAATCTTCAATCACTCTTTTCTACCCTGTAACAATGACCAGGGTCTCCACTCCTCTACAGTTGTGCTACTGCTCCTTCTCACCCTAGGACAGCAATCCTGGACAGTGCAGCAGTCTTATACCCAATGGTCACAAGGGACACACATCTAATCAAGTAGCCAACATACTTACCACCTGTGGCTGAGAGCTCCACTGCTCTTGCTGCTGATTCAGTTCACTCCAGGACCTGTTGTTGGCTTGATGGGGCAAAGCTCACCCTGGAGGCCACTCCACTCACCCCAGTGAGACAGACTTTCCTGCCAACCTTATAGGTAGTCCTGGGCTAGAAAATTATTTCATCATGTCCTTTTGTTGGTGCTAAAACTCCAGAATTTTTTGAGCCATTATTTTAAAGT
Source organism: Myrmecobius fasciatus (assembly GCA_023553655.1). NCBI lineage: Eukaryota > Metazoa > Chordata > Mammalia > Dasyuromorphia > Myrmecobiidae > Myrmecobius > Myrmecobius fasciatus. The sequence continues at coordinate 133,941 of JAJPUD010003071.1, read as the reverse complement.
TGTTTGGAGGGCAATTTGGAAGACATCAGGTGAGTCCCTACCTTTACTTTGCCATTTTCACTCTAACCCTTAGTATAGTGTAAAAACCAAAGCAGTAATAAGTTAAATGCTTTACCCAGGGTCACAACCTAGTAAATGTCAGAGACTGGATTTGAACAGGAGCAGCATTTTAGCCACTGTGAAACCCAGCAGCCAAAAGAAATCATTACAGAAATAAATGTTCAATAGATACCAAAATATTTATCCCAAAATTTTGTGTCAACAAAGAACTGGAAACAAGGGAGTATTAATCAACGGGGGAATAACTGATGAAATTAAGGTATATGCATTTTAGGGATTATTATGGAGGAGTGCTGGAAAAACTACAGTATTTCAGAGAAAAATTCATTATATTTACAGGATTTGTGCTTATATGAAATCTGAGATTTCTAATTACATCTGTGCTCCAGCAAAAGGTTTTCTCTTGTTAATTGGAATCATAAGTTTTATTTTCAGCTTAATTTCTCCAATATACAGGTAAGTGTAACTTTCAAGGTTTTCCCATGATCTTGATTTTCATGCACCTTCTTTCCACCATGGATATTCTGATGTCAAGAGATCTCCATCTTCCATCAAAAGACTTGTCCCATTTAGCGCAATCATAGGATTTCTCCTCAACACAAATCCTCTGATCATCTCTACATGATCTGACTGAAGGTTTTCTCATATTGAGTTCATATTGAGCTCATCCCCAGAATGAATTTTCTGAAGTCTAACAAACTCTATCTTCCATTTGAATGCCTTTCCTCATCCATTAGTGATAAGATTTATATCTACTATGAATATTTCTCTGGAAAATCAGGAATGACAGTTGCCGGAAGATTTTACTACACTGATTACATTCATAAAGTTTTTCTCTAGTGTGGATTTTCTTAGATTCAGCAAGAAATTTTCTGCAGTAATTACATTCATAAGGTTGTATGGCTTCTCTGATTTATAAATCACAAGATTTAATGTGTTTATGAATGTCTTTCCACACTACATTCACAAAGTTTTTTTTTTTTCCATTGTGGATTCTCTGATGCTTATTAAGACTAGAATTATGTTAAAGTCTTTTCACATTGATTATAGTCATCAGGTTTATTTCCTGTGGACTCTCTGATGTACAACAAGACTGACACTCTGTCTGAAAGTCTTTCCACATCGAAAACATTCATAAGGTTTTTCTCCAGTGTGGATTCTCTGATGTAGTGCAAAACTGGAGTGGAATCTGAAAGTCTTTCCACACTGATCACATTTATAAGGTGTCTCTCCCGTGTGGAGTCTCTTATGTTGAGCAAGATTGGAGCTTTGGGTGAAAGCCCTTCCACACTGATCACATTCATAAGGTCTCTCTCCAGTGTGGATTCTCTGATGATTAACAAGACTAGAACGGTGTCTAAAAGTCTTTCCACATTGATCACACTCATAAGGTTTCTCTCCAGTGTGGATTCTCTGATGTTCAGCAAGACCAGACCTCTGTTTAAAAGTCTTTCCACAATGATTACATTCATAATATTTCTCTTTAGTTTGGCTTTTTTTATGTACAATAAGGGATGACTTTTCATTGAAAGCTTTATCACTTTCATGATTCTCATGAGATTTATCACTATTATGAATTATCTGATGAGAAATAAGAGATGGCTCTGTCTCAAAGGCCTTTCCGCATTGCGTACAATTATATAACTTTTTACTAGTATGAATTTTCTGATGGCTAATAAATGATTTCTGTCCTTCAAAGGTTTTACCACATTCATTACAAACATGTTTCTTTCTATTATGAATTTCCTGGTCTTCAATGAGCTTTGAATTATGGCTGAAGGCCCCCTCACCTTCATTAGAGACATGAAGCATTTCTCCAGAATGACTCTTCTGAGGTCTAATTAGATCTGAATTCAAGCTGGACGCCATCTCACATGGAGAAGTTTGCACTTCAGAAGGCTTCTCATGAGACCGTATCGCATCTATTTGCTCACTAAAGCGTTCTCTAGATTTACTCTCGTTTCCGGAGGTCATTTTCTTACAGTGAATTAGTACTGAATATTGTTTGTTCGTCTCTCCATCTTTATCAAATTCACAGTGACTCTTTTGCTTTTTCTCCGTCTTCACACCAGAATCACAGATTTCTCTCAAATTGAAGTCACAATGACCATCATTCATGAATCTTTGCCATTGTGATTCTTCCCTAAGCTTGGTAGGAGCCTTCCTCATTTCCAGCCTAGTATCTTCACCTGAAGGAAACAAAGAAATACATATATGTACGTATGTTTATATATATATATACATATATATGTGTGTGTGTATACATATATATATAATGAAACATGCACATATTAAAAATATATATCCTCTTTCCTCCATTGACAGAGAATAAACTGATTTTTAATTTATTTCCTTAGGGAGAGGGAGAGTCTTCCAATTAAAATGTGTAGCATCACTCATTTGAAAATAATCCCCAGGGGCAGCTAGGTAGCGCAGTGGATAGAGCATCAGCCCTGAAATCAGGAAGACCCGAGTTCAAATCTGCCCTCAGACACTTAACACTTTCTAGCTGTGTGACCCTGGGCAAGTCACTTAACCCCAATTGCCTTAGGAAAAAAAAAAAAAAGGAAATATCCCCCAGAATGATTTAATGCAGAGGTTTACAAACAATAACACTAAATCCTCACAACAAATTTGTAATATGGGCAGGCCCAGGGTTCTCATTACATTCACAATTTGGGCCCCGGGCTCAGAATAGTTGTGACCTGACCAACATCTCCATAGCTGAGACTGGACCCTGGGCAGGTCACAGGGTGGCTGTTTGCCTCAGTTTCCTTATCTGTAAAATGAAGTTCACCGGCTTCCTGGGATTCTAATGAGGATCAAATGACACAATATTTGTAAGGTTTGAGGCCCAGAGGATGCACTATATAATCGTTAGCTCCGATCACTCTGTTCTGAGGAGTTTCTGCTCAGTCAGGATTGCTTCTCCTCTCGTTTTTACAGTAGATTGTGAGCCCCTTCACAGCAAGGACTCACTTCTGCCGCTCTGCACGAGACCCACAATATAACGGGCCCAGAATCAATGGCTACTGTCCAGATGTGGACCAGTACAACCCCTGGAAGCTGGCCCCTCTCCAGAGCCTCAGTCTGGCTCTCTGCCCCCTTCTCTCACCTACAAGGGCTCCCTTTGCCCAGTTCTAACCTCCTGTCATGTTCAATACTAATCTCATTATCACTCCCCCAACCCTCCCATGTTCCCACTGTGCAGATCCCCTCCCCACTGTCCACCCCTTCCCAAAGGGGACACCATCCCCTCCCCATCCTCCCTCACACACTCAGGCCATCCTCCCTCTCCACAGTCCCTCTCCTGGAAAGTCCTGCTGACCCTCCTCTCTCCCCTACAGCTCCTTCCCTCCCAGCATGGCCAGTTTCCAGGTTCAGGACTCAGTGACCCCACACCTGCTGTTGGGTCTCACCACCTCCTGCCTCCTCCCAGGTCAGCTGTCCAATTCCTCTCCTTAAGGCACTTCTGACCCCATTGCTGCCTCCTGCACATGATCCCATGGCTCCCTAGCACCAGGAGCACCTACACAATCCCCTTGTGGATCCCTCTCCCCCCTTTCCAGGCTTCTTCCACTCTTGCTCCTTCTCCTCACATGCTACAATCTCTCCCTTGCCCAGGACACACTAGCTCCAGTCTCTGGGGGGTTGCTAGGCTGCCCCTCTTGCCTAAAATGCTCCCTAGCTTCCCTCAGGCCCCAGCTACAGCCCACCTCCCACAATAAGCCTGTTCCCGTCCTCCTGATTCTAGGTGCCTTCCCTCCCTTGGCTAGCTGTAAGCCATCCTGGAGATAGCATGCTTTACATGTTCTGTCCATGTTGTTTTCCTCACTGGTCAGGGAGCAACTTGAGAGCGGGGGCGTCCCCTGCCAGTCTCTGAATGCCCGGCACTTAGCAGGAGGCCTGGTACACAGTGGGCACTTAATTAATGCTGGATGACTTGGAGAAGGGCTCAGAAAGAGCCTGTATGGGAGAGCCCGAGCCCTTTTGGGATATCTTCAGGAGAGTTCCATGACCCAAAGTTCCAAACAGTGGCTCTAATAACATCATAGTTTTATCACTGGAAGGGAAGAGAAAGGCCTTCCATCCAGCCCCTGCCTTTCACAAACTGGGAAACTGAGGTTCAGGGACTTTCCCACTGCTAAAAAGGGTCTGAAAAAGAATTGTATATGGTGGTCCTGCCCCCCCTACCATGTAACCCAGGGCTGCCTCTTGGGTAACAGCCCTAATACACCTGCTTCCCCCCACTCACCTGGGCAGGAGCTTCTGGGGTCTGCTCGCTCAAGCATCCACGGAGCTTCCCCTTGCTCAAAATGGGAGAGCAAATCTTCTCTGGGAAGTGGAAGTCCTGGGAGTGGGGAACAAGGAAGGGGTGAGGAGGAGGGACACTGGTGATTTAGTCCTCTTTAGGGGAGGGTCACAGGAAGTCCCCAGGACTCCCCAAGAAGCTTTTCCATGATGTTTATTGTTGGGAGCTTTAGTAGGGGATGGGAAGGAGATCATTAATTTGGAATCAGAAAAGCCCAGAAGCAGGGACTGAACCCACAGATTCATTCTCTAGAAAGCAGAGGCAGCTGGTGGAGCAGTGGAGAGAGCCCCGGGGCTGATTCAGGAAGCGCTCAGGGTCTTATTAGCCAAGAGCCAGGCAAGTCACTTAACCTCTGTTTGCCCGAGTTTCCTCAACTGTAAAATGGGGATAATAATGTCATCTGACTCACTGGCTCGTTGTGAAGACCAAATAAATATCTTTCTTTTTTTTCACAGTGCCTGGCACATAGTAGAGTACATAAATGCTTATTCCCTTTCCTTCCTTTCCCACCATTTGCACTGGGATTATGGGAAGGTGGGAAGGAAGAACAGGACACACTTGGCAAAAACCAGACTTCTGAGGATAAGAGTAGGAGCAGTGAAATACAAATCCATGATTTCCAAAAGACCAGACCCAATTCAAAGAAGGAACTACTTTGGCTGGTGAGGGTTCCCTTCACTGCCCATCTTCATGGAAAAGCTGTGTGAGTGGTTTCCAGAAATTTGGAGGACAAAATTCACATTGAAATAGAGATTAGGGGGCAGCTAGGTGGCGCAGTGGCTACAGCACCAGCCCTGAAGTCAGGAGGACCTGAGTTCAAATCAGGCCTCAGACACTTAACACTTCCTAGCTATGTGACTCTGGGCAAGTCACTTAACCCCAAATGCCTCAGCAAAAAAAAAAAAAAAAAGAAGAAGAAGAAAGAAAGAAAAAGGAAGGAAGGAAGGAAGGAAGGAAGGAAGGAAGGAAGGAAGGAAGAGAAATAGAGAATAAATTAAATAAGACCTCTGAGATTAGTTCCCAGTTTGAAATTCACATTAATTTTGATCTTTGACTTGAAGCTCCCTAGAACCAGTGAGAGGCAATTTCAGGAGTAATAAAGGGGACCCCTCCAGCTCCCTCTCACACAGTGCAAAAATCTTTCGCAGGAAGAACAGACAAGAAGAGGACTCTGCCCGCTGGATACAAAAGATCCACATTTGGGCCTTTCTAAGAATTGATAATTGCTAGAAACCATGAACAGTAGGGAAGAATGAAGGCAGGCCCTTTGAGGTGGATCCAGCGCTCCTGGAGACGTACTCCTTACCCAGGGACAGCAGGTTCCGAGCATTCTCCAGCATGACTTCCTTGTACAACTCCTTCTGAGGATGGTCCAAGAGGCCCCATTCTTCTGGGGTGAAGTCCACGGCCACATCCTGGAACGTCACCATCTCCTAAACCATCCAAAGTCACAGGATTTAGAATTGAAAGTAGATTTCAGGATTCATCTAGTCTAATGCTCATCAATTTCCAGAAGGAGACTGAAGCACAAAAAAAGGATTTTCCCCATTTTCCCCCTTTGTATCAGAGTCAGCACTTAGAACCACAGTCATGAAAAATCTAATGAATACTGAGGAAAACTTTTTATATTTGCTGTTGGAATAAAATGGAGGAAAGTGTTACTGAGAGTCTCTTCTCCCTATGATACACGAAGATCTCTGGAGAAGAAAGGGAGAAGGTGAAGTGAAATATCTGTAGTGAAATGCTGTAGAAAGTTTTTATGGGAATAAAGAAGACCAGAGTTTGTCTTCAAAGGAAGATAAAGAAGCAAAAAACCTTTTCCTACCCAAAGAATTATGTCAAGTGGTTGCCTGCCCAAAAAGACCTTTTAGAAGAACTCAAAAAAGAATTTAAAAATCAAATGAGAAAGATTGAGTAAAATAATAATAATAATAATAATAATAAAGAAAAATTTTAAAAAAAACCAAGATTTTTTGGGGGAACAAATCAACCAACTGGAAAAGAAGCTCCAAAATCTTAAGGAAAAAAACAATTCCGTGAAAATTAGAATTGGGCAACAAGAAGCAAAAAACGTTATAAGATACCATGAAATTTTAAAAAATAGAAGGGTTCATTTGGAACAGCACAGGGTCAGGAAAACCAAAGGAAGGGAAAGAACTAGATTCAGTAGTGTAAGACCTTAAATCATATTACAAGGTGAGAAAATTGTTGAAATGTAAAATGGATAATTTGATTATTTTAAGTTTAAAATTTCTTGTATAAATGAAAGCTATGCTGTGTGACCTTGGGCAAGTTGCTTAACCCCAACTGCCTCAGCAAAAAAAAAATTAATAAATAAAAACTATGCACTTAAGAGCAGAAGGAATACAGAAAGTTTCATAGATAATCTCTCAGATAGAATGTGATTGGGTTGGAATAATGCACCAGTAGAGGAAATGATGAGCTGGTTGACTTAGAAAAATATGGAAAAGACTTAGACTTATGAAGAAAGATGCTATCTACCTTCAGAGAAATAGAATGCAAGTGGAAATAAGCATAGCACGGTTGTCCATATATATATGAGTATATATGTGTATGTTTATAAAAATCTATATGTATACACACATGTTCACACAATGCACTTAACTGTAGCTTTCTTTGGGGGGTAGAAGGAAGGAAGAAAAATAAAGTAAAAAACGCACAGCAGAGAACAAAAGAAAGCCTACAAAAAAAAAAAGCAAAGAAAAAGACGGCTTTGAAAACAATGTATAGTATTTATTATAAACACTACATATCATATTGTTTATTACATATTTGTTGCTTTATTTTGAATCCTCTCTTTTGCTCTTCTGCGTACATGACGATGTTTGTTTGTTTGCTTTTCTTATTTTGTATTTAAGTTTAAAATAACTTTAAGGATAGAAAAAAGAAGAAGAAATTTTCTTGCATGCAAAGTCCATCAAGACCTGGACATCACCTAATAGTCTAGTCTTCTTACACCATATTTCCTGCTACCTATTCATTGACCTCCTGACACCGGCCTCCTTGATACTTCAAGAAGACGGCACTCCAGGGGCAGCTAGGTGGTGCAGTGGATAGAGCACCAGCCCTGAAGTCAGAAGGACCCGAGTTCAAATCTGATCTCAGACACTGGCTAGCTGTGTGACCCTGGGCAAGTCACTTAACCCCAATTGCCTCAGCAAAAAGAAAAAAAAAAAGAAGGCACTCCATCTCTTGGGTCAGATAAGTTTCTTGGGCCGCCTCCATCATTCCAATCCTTTCCTCATCTCTGTCTACTGGCTTCCAGGAAGTCCCGACTAAAATCCACCTTCTTCAGGAGCCTCCCCGCCTCCTCTCCATCCTGCTGTAATAATTATCTAAGCACACTGTCCATAGCTGGCTTTGTACGTATTTGTTCACATGTGATCTCACTCATTAAATTGTAAATCCTTGGAGGCAGAGAATCTTTGGACTTTTTTGGTAAAACCGGGGCTAAGCACACTTAGTGTCACTGATGATTTAGGCTCGCAATCACCTTGAAAGGGGTTGCTATTATTTTCCCTATTTTTTACAGATCAGGAAACTGAGACAGACTGGTAAAGTTTCCCCCTCCCCTTCCCTCTACCTCCGGTGAGTATCTGAAGCAGCATCTGAACTCAGTTCTTCCCAACTCCAGACCCGGCTCTCTGACCACTAGGCTAGCTCACTGCCTATAAGACTGGACAGATGTCCAATCTCATGGGGAAGGCGCAGGATGCTTGGGGATCACAAAAGCTTCCTGAAGCCAAGTCCTGAAGGAAGCTGAGGATTCTTCACTTTTTTTTAGATATTCCAAATTTCATGAAATATTCCCATTGACTGAGCAGGAGAGAAAAGCGAGCGGGGTGCAGCCATGAAGCACCAGAATGCCCGGTTCTGGCTCCCGGTAAAGGACAATGGCCGGCCCGTTCCTTCCAGAGCTTGGGAAAGGTCCAGAGACGGCCCAAAGGAGCTCTCTCAAAATTCCCTTCCAAAACACTTTAAAATAATGCCTCGGATTGAATTCTGGCATGGCAGGCCAAACAAAAGGTCAGAGGGACATTTCTAACCCAAGAAGATTTATCCCAGGAAACCGGAAAGAAAATTTTAGAGCAAGTCTCTCTGATAAAGGCCTCATTTCTCAAATATATAGGGAACTGAGCCAAATTGATAAAATGAAGAGTCCTTTCCCAGTTAAAAATGGTCATAGGTTTAAAAAAAAAAAAAAGAAAAGAAATCAAGGGGGCAGCTAGGTGGTGCGGTGGATAGAGCACCAGCCCTGAAGTCAGGAGGACCTGAGTTCAAATCTGTACTCAAACACTTAACACTTCCTAGCTGTGTCACTTAACCCGAATTGCCTCAGCAAAAAAAAAAAAAAGAAAAAAAAAAGAAATCAAAGTTATCAATAATCACATGAAAAGTACGTTCTAACTGAAAAATGCAAATTAAAGAGATACCACCTCACACCTAGCACAGAAAAGGAAAAGACCAATTGGGAGGGGGTGGGCAGATATGGAAAAATGGGGACACTGGTGCACTATTGGTGGAGTTGAGAACTCATTCAAACATTCTGTAGAACGCTTTGGAACTACACCCAAAGGGCTATAGAACTGTGCATATCCTTTGACCCAGCAATATCTGGACTGGGTCTATCTGCCAAGGAGATCAGGAGAGAAGGAAAGGGACCTATATGTGTGTGTTTGTGATGGCAAGGAGCTGGAAATCGGGGGAATGGCCATCAGTTGGGTGTGATAGTGATGGAACACTATAGGAGACGAGCAGGACGATGTCAGAGAAAATCTGGGGAGACTTAGATGAACTTGTGCAGAGAGGAATGAGCAGAACCAGAAGAAGAATAAACACAATAACAGCAATATTGAAAGAAAGTGATCCACGTCAATTCCAAAAACCTAGGATAAAAAATACCAGTCACTTCCAAAGAGAGAACGGATGAATCTGAATGCAGACTGAGGAACACTTTTTTTTTTTTTTTTTTAATGGAGTTAATTGGAGTTAAGTGACTTGCTCAGGGCCACACAGCTAGGAAATGTTAAGTATCTGTGACCAGATTTGAACTCAAATCCTCCTGACTTCAGGGCTGGTGCTCTATTCACTGCCTCGAGGAATGCTTTTTTTAAAAAAACTTTATTTCTCTTCTTTTTTTTTGGTCTTTTTTTTTTTTTAATATAGTCCATGTGGGAAATATGTTTTGCATGACTTCATATGCATAATTAATTTCAAATTGCTTGTCCTCTCAAGGAGCGGGGGGCAGAAAGATAAAAGTTTGGAGCACAAGAATTTTTTTAATGAATGTTGAAATTGTTTACCTGTAATTGGGAAATATTTAATGAAATAAGTGCAGGTACATATAAAAAAAGTTGCCTCAGTTTACTTTTCAGTTTCTTTTTACTTATGCCTGAGATTACTTATAATAATCTCTACCTCCCAAGATTGTTGTGAGAATCAAATCAGATAATAATTGTAAACTGCTCAGTACAGTGATTGAGCCGTCGTAAGCACAATACGAGTGTTAGTTTTTATTATTCTTACCTTTTCCTGCACAAGTACTCTACCTGGTCTTACTCAAAACTACTTTCTCCACATGTACATGCCCATAAACACACATATATATGTATATAGAAATAGCTATTTGTAGACATGGTAATATATTATCTATGGAACTGAGGGCCACTTGGGTCCGACCCCTAATGATGGAGTGGGCCTCCCTTTTGGCAGTGTCCATGGCTAGCTGCACTCTTATTCAAACTGCTGGAGCCTCTCCATTGAGAGGGCCTCCTGTCTATACTACAGGAGCTTGTGTGAACCTGGCCACTGACCATTTCTCCTTCCCTTCCCCTTCCACATTAGACTGGAAGCTCCTCGAGGGCAGAAAATGCGTTTTCCTGCCTTTGTCGCCATGTACAAAAGTCTCGGTGCCACGTCCTGGCCCAGAGGAGCCACTTTCTAACTATCTGTGGACATGATCTAAGAACCCGTAACTGGGAGGGATTCAGAGAGAATGGGAGCAGCCTCTTGCCCTGAGGCAGCAGGAAATGGGCAGTGCCAGGAGGGTGATTTCTGCTCAGTTGCCAAGGACAAGAGCTGGGCAAGCTCTTGGAGCTCTGCTCCAGCCTGTCCAGGCAAGACTCAGTGGGAAGGGAGTCTGGGGAGCTTGGTCACAGGAAACTGAGAGGAGGGGAAAGGGGTGTGTGTGTGTGTTATGTGTGTGTGTGTGTGTGTGTGTGTGTGTGTGTGTGTGTGTGTGTGTGCGCACTAGGCCCACAAACAAAGCCAAGACATGACCAGTGTGGGACAGGGACTAATGAGAGAAAGTGCTTGTTCCTGACAGTCTGTTGTAATGAAAGAACTTAAAAACCAAACAGGGAAGGGACTGTTTGTGGGCCGGATGCCCGGCTGCTCTGAGTCAGTCCAAAATGTAGAAGAGGGCAGGTAGGGGGGTCCCCACTGTATTCCGTTTCATACCTGTTATTGCAAAGTATGGTCAGCCTCAGACAGTCCTTAGGTCTACATTAATAGTTCTAGGGCAGACCCAGCCCCATCTGGGGGCAAAGCACACTCACCTGAGGCGGGGGTCTGCACCTCCCAGGGGCCATGGCTGCTGGGCCAAGGCCTGGTCCTCCACAGGCTGAGCGGGGAGCAGGACTCTGGGGGGCACTTCTTTCCCTTCAAAAGCAGGAGGCCGGCCTGGGGGGATTTACCAAGGGTGAATTCCTCCAGTGTTACAAAGCTGTTGGCCCCACCCTAAGGGGGAGAGACTCCCACCAGCTGCAGGGGGAGACAGCAGGGGGTCTCTGAACAGGAAGACTTCTTCCCTCTCTCTCCTATTCAGCTTCTGCCCCATCCCAGGGAAGCCGGAGGTCAGGATAAGGAAGGGGCTGGGAGGCAGGACACTGTAACAAAGCTGGGGGAGAAAAGGGTTCCAGGGAGGGGCAGGAGAGTCTGCTGGGGGGGGCAGACTGACTATGTGCTGGGGTCTATTCAGGGCCGGGGAGGATTCATGGGTCCCTACGGGGAGCCGGGGCTATTGGCGGGACAACTAAATCCCTGACCAGAAGCTGGGGCCAGGGAGACACCTGGGTCCCGAGAGGAAGGCTGAAGGAGGTGCTCCTGGGTCCCTTTGAGGAGGTCTGAAGGTCGGGCAAGTGTGACCTAATGGTAAAGCTGGGGACGGCGCCTCAAATCCTTTGGGATGGCATGGGGACCTGGGCACGTACTGGAGAAGCAGCAGTGGGGAGCCAGCCGGGGAGCAGCCTTGGGAACGAGGGGGGCTCCTGGCGGCCTGGAGCGCGCGGCATGAGTGAGCTCAGACGAGGAGGAGGAGGAGGAAGGCTCCCAAAGCAAAGTTCTGCCCCAAAAGACAAGGGTCTCGTGGCTTCCCGGCTCAGACCTACCTGGGACCTGCAAGCACAGGCTCGGCTTCCGGAAGTCAGCGCGATCTCGCCTGGAAAGGAAGTCCGAAGGCTCTGGGCTCGCGGGGAGGAGGGAGCCCGATCTCGGCTGCGGCTCCGGAGGAGGCAGGGGGGACCCCAGGGGCCGGGAAAGCCAGCCGCTCGGGCGGAGCTCCCAGGCGCCCACAGCCCCGCCCTCCCCAGGGCTCGGAAAGCCCAGGATCTTGCCTTTCCTCCAATGGCTCCCGGAGTCAGCAGCTCAGACCCAGCCTGCCTCCCCTCCCCCAGCCCCGCCCTCCGTCACATGGCCTGGCCTGGCCACCGGAATAACTTCTCGGCCCCCGAATCCCAGCCCAGAGCTCAAATTCCACCTGGTCCCCACCCGCCCAGCTGGTCAGCGAGAGTCGTCCTCCATCGCCCTCCTCCTCTGCTCCGGCCAGAAACGACTTCCTAGGTTTCTCCTCTCGCTACCTTTATGTTCTTCCAAACTAGTACATCCAGACCCCCCATCCCTCCTGATTCATGCCTCTCCCTGATCGCCCCTGCCCCGTCAGGCAGCTGTCACTTAGCTTTCTTGCAGTCTGGACCCCAGACTTGCCCACCCCAAATTAACCCTCTCCCTCCATCCTGGAAACACCACCAGGAACTTTGCCCTCTCTTATTACTATTCCCAGTCTGGGAGAGCTGAGGCCAGGAAATCAGAACACCTGGGTCGCAGCCAGGTATCAGAGGCGTTTGTAAAATAGCCAAAATTAAAAAAAAAAAAAAATTAGTCTAACCATCATCTATCAAGGAAAATTGCCCTGAGAATCTAGAACCAGAAGATAAAAGAGAAATTTAAAGAATCCACCAATCATTTCCTTAAAGAGATCCTGAAATGAAAATTCCCAGGAATATTACAGCCAAATTCCAAGCTCCGGTGTCAAAGAGAAAATATTGCAAGAAGCCAAAAAGAGTTCAATGTTATGGAGCCATAGTGGAGAATCACACGAAACTTGGTCGTTTCCACTCTAATAGATCACAAGGCTTGGAATATGATATTCTGGAGGGTAAAAGAGTTAGGATCCCAATCAAGAATCACCTACCTATCCAACAAAACTGAATATAATCCTTCGGATATTTAATGACATAGAGGAGTTTTAAGTATTTTTTTTTTCTTTTTGCTGAGGCAATTGAGGTTAAGTTACCCAGCGTCACACAGCTAGGAAGTGTCTGATTTGAACTCAGGTCCTCCTGACTTCAGGGCTGGCGCTCTAACCACTGCACCACCTAGCTGCCCCTAGTTTTAAGTGTTTCTGAGGGAAAGACCAGAGCTGAATAGAAAATGTGAGTCTAATACAAGACTCACAAGAAGATTAAAAGGGTAACAGGAAAGAAAAATAAGAATTTCAAGTTAAACTATTTGCATTCCTACATGGGAAAAGGATACTTGTAATCCCTAAAATTTTCTCATTAGTAAGGTAGTTAGAAGACCTATATAGAGAGAGAGCAGGGGTGGGAGTTCAAAATATGATGGGATGACTAACTTAAAAAAAATAAAAAATTTAAAAAGGATGCATTGGGAGAAGAGGAAAGGGAGAGGCAGAATGGGGTAAATAAAAGAGACATGAAAGAGAACTGGGGAGAGGAGGTGGAGAAGGAGCGACTGTATGAATTTTATTTTCACCAAAATTGATTCAAAGAGGGAATACAATTGCACTCAGTTGCATGTAGAAATCTATCTTACTATATAGGAAAATAGGAAAGGAAGGTGAAAAGAGAAGGGAGGGCTGAAAGAAGGGGGGGCAGATTGGGGAAGGTAAAAGTCAGAAACAAAACACCCTTGAGAGTGTTTTGGACAGACTGAAAGAAGACAGCAGGATAAACAGAAGGAAAACAGGCTGGAGGGAAATATATAGTATGAGGTCTTCAATGTTAAGTATAATTAGCAGAGGAATTGATAAAAATTGATCCTGGAGGCAAGCAGATAGAAGGTTCTGATCTTGGAGATCAATTTAGTTTCTTGGACCCATCCTCTAAAGGTAATCCAGTCAGAAATCCAAGTTACATCAAGACCCTGAGGCTAAAATTTCCCTGTAAAACAACTTCTGGTCCACAGCTCTGCTGCTGCCTTCCTTTGGATCAACTTGCCACAACATTCTTTTTTATGGTGTCTTTCTCCTGAACCCCCCCAATGCCTCCCCTAATTTCACTTTGTTTCCCAATGCCATTTCTCCTATTTACAGCTAACTCTTTTAGGGTACTAAGTCCCTGCCAGCTAAGGGCATGCCCCAACCTCATGGGGGGCTCCTTTTCTGCTGGGTAATTGTGAGTTTCACTGAGGAACTTGTCTTTCATATGCTCTCCTGCTCTATTTGCTATTTACTATTCCTGGCGTCTATTATATTCCTTCATTTTGTCTGTAACCTTCTCCCCTAAATAAATCTACCTTTTGCCATAGAGAATGGCCATTGTGAACTCTTCACATGACCAAACCCCAACTTTTGGTGCCTGCCGTCTTTTGGTGACAAACCCACATCATAGATCACATCAATAACATTGAAAAAAATTTACAGCATATTTCTCTGATAAAGATCTCATTTCTTAAATATATAGCAAACTGAATCAAATTTATAGAAATCAGAGCCATTCTTCAATTGATAAATGATCAAAGAATAGAACTGGAAGCTTCCAGGCAAAATAATCAAAGCTATCTATAGAAATAGGGAAAAAATCACTATTGTTTGGAGAAATACAAATTAAAACAACTTTGAGCAACCATCACACACCTATTAGAATTGCTAATATGACAGAAAAACAACAAATGTTGAAGCTAATATGGGAAAATTAAAACACTAATGCATTGTTGGTGAAGTTGATTCAATGAAGAATGCTCGGGTCATTCTGAAGAATGCTTTCAATTGATCTTTATAGACAGCATAATATCATTTGTTAACAGGATTGGGAGAACCCACAATCTCATTGCTGAGTTTCATTAGTCTTCCTGAGAGTTTTTGTAATTACTAGAAAAAAAAATCTTAATGGAGTTTTAAAAAAAAGGATTTGTCCCATAAACTTCTTCTGGGAGTGGGAATTCTATGGAATCTAGGAATTCTAATACAGATTTCTATTTTCTTTTGAGAAAATGAGATTTGGAGCCTTGTGATCTAAAGAGCACCTGAGTTGTAATCAGAGTTTAATTATGATGGCCAAATTAATAAAGAAAATCACCTGGATTGAAATGAAGCCTACACCTTGGCAAAGTTTAACAGTTATATGCTAAAGTTAGGAAGGAAATGTGCAGTAGAATTTGGTTGAAATGGGATTTGATTGAAATGTCAAGGAAACTTGCTTAGTCTGAGTAACAGAGCTGGGAGATTTGAAAAGAGAAATAAAGGCTGGAGGAAAAATATAGGAGATATAAAAAGGTTTGGGTTTCCAACCCATGTAGAAAGATGTAAAAAAAAAAATGAAGAGAAAGTTTTAAGCATGTTGTGAGGATTTTAGGAAGTTTGACCTTGTAGAAAGATTAAGGGATGTTATAGTACTGAAAATCTTGCAACTTGATTTAAAAGCCGATAGATCTAGTTAATTGAATTTATCCTGATCTCATTTTAAATGAAATATGTCTCTCCTAGATTTTATTATACTATTTGGCATTGAAACAAATGGGGAAAATGTATGGATCAGGAAATTTGTTAGCTATGTGATTTTAAGCCAAGTTATCTCAGTTATTATTTGAAATGTGCATAAAGATAATGCCTAACATTAATCTGTGATTAGAAATAGTGTTAGAAAAGCCAACTTTTCTCTAATTCTTTAAGGTTGTGGACATGTTAGAAGACTGACGTAGATGTAACTCTTTAGAAATGTAAAAATAATAATGGTTTTCTGTGAAGTTGGCATAGCAAGGACCCCTTTAAAATGGCCTCATGTGTGAAAGGCAGAGTTCTAAAGTCATATTAAACCTGCTAATAATTTAAAGTATTGATGAGTTGCAAGTCTTTGTTTTGTTTTGTCTTGATTGACCAGTTGACAATTGACCAGGTGGTTAATATTTTAAGACTTCAAAATCTAATCCCGAACTCAGGTTAAAATACGGTGCTTTGATTTTGGATGAGAACTAGAAATTCCAAAGGTAAAAGATTCTGTCTCTACCCATTGTACCACCCAATAAACTTTTAAGAACCTAAAAAGGATGATGATCAAAAGTCAAAGAAAGTTGGAGTGTATTTGCACTGACAGTGTAAATTCAGGGTTTGAAAGTCAAGGGTTTGGGGATTTTGCAAGGGAGATTTCAGAGAAGCTCTTAATCTCCCTGAAATAAAAAAAGAATTGAGAAATTAAAAAAAAAAATTCTTTGACAGTGACTGCATGCCTTCCTTTCGCAAATTGACATAAAAATACAAAATAAGTTTCATAAGATTTTAAGTACAAGTTAAACAAATACATATGAACTCACTGATTGATAAAGGATTATTCCTTTCCTCTGGTTCAAATAATTATGTTAAAGAATTAGTAATTTAGAAAATTTCAAGGAGTTGATTTGGCACTTTGGGCAGATCAAAGAAATAAAGAAGCATTAATGGGGATGGGTGTATCACCATGGATTTTTATTTTTATTTTTTTTGCTGAGGCAACTGGGGTTAAGTGACTTGCCCAGGGTCACACAGCTAGGAAGTGTTAAGTGTCTGAGATCATATTTGAACTCAGGTCCTCCTGACTTCAGGGCTGGTGCTCTAACCACTATACCACCTAGCTGCCCCTTCACCATGGATTTTTAAAGTCAATTAAAAGTAATGAACCAATAATTATAACTTAAAAAATGGAATGGTCTTGAACTTTAGTTCGAAAGCCACATTGTTGGGAGAAGCATATGGCTGCAGAGTGCTTAGCATGTTGCTTGGCTTGTGTAGAACTTCAGTTGGACATAAGTATTTTTTTTTTAAATTGGTGTGACGTATTAACAAATTTGCTGCTTTATTTCATACATTGAAATTATAACTGAAAACTCATAGACTAAACATTTTCAAGTACTACTAAAAACATGCTTTAGCAATTCCTGAAAGAAATTTTTGGGATCTAGACAAAGCCTAACATGTGGTAAACACTATAAACTGCTAAGATGTGTCTAGTATGAAAACAGCAGGGGTTGAGGCAACATGATGCAATGGATAAGCACTGATCCTGAAGTCAGGAGTTCAAATCTGGCTGCAGACACTGAATACTCCTAGCTGTGTGATCCTGGCAAGTTACTTAACCTCAATGGCCTCACACAACACACACAAAACTATTAAAAAAGAAAAAAAAGAAAAGAAATACTAGGGTTAGTGAGATAAATGACTGTTGATGAATTTATAAGTTTGCAATGTATTTGACTAAATTAATATCACATGATTGGTGCAAGTTACTTTTTTTTCAATTAAATGCTGTTAGAACTACATTAGTACCACACATTTGAAAACCCTTAATTGTTTAAAAATATTTTTTTCTTTTAAATTAAGAAAATTAGTAAATGTCTTACTTTGTGGAGAAAAGCATGGCAGTATCCTTTTAGGAGATCTTTGAGAGGTTCTTTGGAACTTCCTGTTCCATTTAGGCTAGGAAAGGGCCCTCCTGAAAGTGTTTGTGAAACTGCCCCACTGCCAATTGAGCAATTTGTCTCTCCCAAAGTAGAGAGAGGAAACTTTAAATAACAAATGCGGTTCATTTAAGACCACTTGGAAACTGATGAAAGTATATCATTTAATAATTAGTAGGAAGTAAAGCTACAGTTTTGAACCAACTCTTCACTGTTTGTGAGAGGTAGAAATAGCAGCAAAGGCTGAACAAGGTAAGCCTCTTCTCCCCAGAATTTCTATCACTAGGTATACTTCTTAGTTCTTGGATGGTGTGGGGGTCATTGTGCCACACAAGAGATAATAGATTAAATTAAGAACACATCCCCACAGCAATTCACACAACGGACTAATGTCCAATTTGTGTAGTTTTTAATCAGTTTGTACTTCAGATCATATCCACTGGTGGCTGTCTGTTAGCTTGCCTTCTTGAGCACTTAGAGAAAAAGATTATTATTTTACCTCAGACAGACCTAGAACCCTAGTTCTAAAGTCACAATTCCCTCTAATACCAAAGCTCTCACCACTGAAATTGTGTCCAGGAATAATCCCCTTGCCTTCATAAACTCTGATGGACTCTCATGTCATATTCTAGAAATGTCCTGATATTCCTCATTTGGCTTTATCTGCGAAACAAGGAAGGAATAACGATTGTGAATACATTTAACTTTGAAAATATGAAAAAAATAACAATAATATAGTCCTAAACTGTAATTAGTGAAATATTGCTGTCTGAGGAAGAGTCTCTTGGGACTTAAATTGACTGCTCTTCTAAACCTTGATTTCAGTTATAATTATCTGACCCCTCTTAAGCCTGCCAGTCTATATACCTTGAGCCTGATTCTGATACCCTGGGTCTTATATTGAGTGATTGGCTGTTGCCTACAACTTACACCTGAAAGCAAATAGAACTAATACATCTATTTCCCTGTCTTTCTCCCCACCTAGCAAATTGCATTAAGAGCAAGGGTATAATGGCGCTTCATTTTCTGTAATAAACATAAGAAAATAAATCCTATTAGTGACTTCTGACAAAATTACTCATGTTAGCATCGTATTTTTCAAAAAAAGGAATCATTTTGAATTGTCATTAGAATCACAACTAATAAAATTCATAAAACCTTACAATTTATGGGGTATTTAGCTTATAAAAAAATGAAATGCAAAAGCATTTATTCAGTATTTCCTATATTCTGTGTCAAGTACTGCACAAGTTCTTGGGATACAAATATAAAAAGGAAATTTGTATTCTCCAGAAGCTCACATTGTAACAGGAGGAAACAGCAGGAAAAGGAGGTTTCACTGCAAGTAAATGGAACATGAAGCCATTTGGTGCCCTTGGGCTGAGACCTGGAGGACCAGGGACTGTTAAGGTAGTTGTGCAACCGAGTCTTTCCCTCCTTCCTTTCATAGCAAATATTTCTAACTATGGCAGGTAAAACTGTATTTTTATTACATAATGGATCTTGTTGCTGCAGTGCTCTAGCTCTGAATTGATATAAAGGGATGCAAAAAAATAAGGTCCCTTATTAGGTAGCCCACTCTAAAGTTCTTCCTCCAGCTCCGTTGATCATCAGGTTAGGTCCATAAGGTCTGAACTGGTTTTCACATGAAGTAATTACTGGAAAGCCAATTTGATTATATTTGATCAATTTTACTAAATGATATGAAGTTTTATCACTATTAGCCTTTAGCAGCCTTACCTAGGGAATCTAAACAAGCAACTTGGAATATGAATGATGGTTGAAGAAGGATGGGAGATATCTTGTTTGAAGATGGAGCTCTTCCTTGGGATGCTCACCTGGGAAATCTCCAAAAAAGAACTGGAGAAAGGCACAGGAGATGCTCCCAAGACATCTGAAGGAATAGATCATAGACACTTGCAGACTGATACTTCTTTTTTTATTATTATTCTTCTTATTATTAAAACTTTGCAGACTGACACTTCTAAAGCTACATTATATCTCTCAATTCACTCTGTGAATATTGTTTATTTGATTAGTTCTATCTGTGATATGGACATCATTTCTGCTGTTACTGTGCATCATTTCTGCTCTGATGCCGCTTTGAAAATTGTTAGATTTGGGGACCATTAACATCAAAAAGAAAGGTTGAATTTTGTGTAAATATAAAAGAATACTGAAAAAAGGGAGAATAACTCACTCCCACTCCACCCCAACTTGCAAAATAATCCGAGTTGCTGATAAACTATAGGATGGCAGGAAATGGAATATCTGGCTGTTTTTGAAAACAAGATAAAGAAAGGACTTGAGTCAATATTGTGTCAGCTGGGACACTGTTTGGTAAAGAGAAGAAACCAGGGCTGTTTGTCCAAGGTTATCTAAACAATGAATTTGTAGACTCTCACAGTCCACCTTCATGCACATATTCAGCCTACTGCAAGTGACAGTCAATGAACTTCTCATTAATTTGAGATGGTTTCTGACTTTGGGGACCCAACATCTGTCATGTCTTCAAATTTGGTGGAAATGACAAAAAGGAAGCTATCAATATTTGATTTTTTTTAAATTTTGAAATGCAAAAAAAATCCCAAAAATGAGCACTATGAATCAGGAAAAAAAATTATATATGGAACAATTTCTATTATGTATTTGTTGTTGTTCAGTTGTGCCAGTCGTGTCCAACTCTTTGTGACCTCATTTAGAGTTTTCTTAGCAAAGATGCTGGAGCGGTTTGCCATTTCTTTCTTCAGCTCCTTTTGCAGATGAAGAAATTGAAGCAGAGTTAGGTTACTTGTCTAGGGTCCCAGAGCTTCTAAGTGTCTGAAGGCACATTGGAACTCAGGTCTTCATGATGTCAAGCTTGGTCTTCTATCCTTTGGCCCACCTAGCTGCCCTTCTCTTATGGATAGCTTAATTTTATTTTTAAGTAATTAAAACATTCAGTATGGCATTTTAAAAGCTTGCTCCCTTTGGGCCTTTTTCGTCTTTTATTTTAAAGAAGAAATCATTAATTTCCATCTTTATTGAGAGATGTGGTAGGAAGTGTAGGTCTGTGTACAATCCTATTCCTAGTTTTTTTTACCCTGCTGTTTTCTCCCATTCAAATTTGAAAAAAAAATTGTAATGAGAGCACATAGTCAAATAAAATCAATTCTCACATTGTCCATGGCCCAAAATGCATTTTTTTTGTGATTTCACCATGAGACCTCTTTGAGATTGACTGACTCAAAGGCCAGATTCCTGCTCTTGATCTCATTGTGTTCTGAGTTCATGTAAGGTTAGGGTATAGCTTGATTGTTTTGTTTTGTTTTTTTTTTTTTTTACTTTAAGGATTGGCAGTTAGCCCAGCAATTGGGGAAGTTGAAGTTTTGGCTACATTTGTGCACCACCCCAGATTGAGGAAATATAGATTCCAACCCAGTTTTAAGTTTGCTTCATGAAGTGTGGAAGTTTTTGATTAATGTTTGCCCTATGGAGTAAAGTGGTTCAGAGTTCAGGTTTGTTTCAGGGATTGGAGAAATTTATGATTGCTTTCAGGGACTGGGAAAGTTTGGGATTAAATTAAGTTTGCCTTTGGGAGTAAGGGGATGTAGAGTTAAGTATGGGTTTTTTTTTTAAATTATTGTTTCCCCAAAAGTTGTGTGGGTTTCCCCTTCTACAGAATCTTGTTGGCATGGAACCAAAGGATGATCCTGAAAAAGTGAACAGCAAGCAGTTGGATTGTGTAACATTGGGTATCAATCTGCCAGTGGTCATGTATTCTGGCCATCAGGAGAAAATAGACCAAAAAGCAATTGGAAACTAAATAATCTCATCCTAAAGAATGAATTGATGAAACAGCAAATTATAAACACAATTACTAATTTCATTCAAGAGAATGACAATAATGAGACAACATACCAAAATTTGTGGGATACGGCCGAAGCGGTTATAAGGGGCAATTTTATATCTCTAGATGCTTACTTGCATAAAATAGAGAAAGAAAACATCAAGGAATTGGGCTTATTTAAAAAAACTAGAAAAAGAACAAATTAAAAACCCCCAATCAAATACCAAACTTGAAATCCTAAAAATAAAAGGAAAGATTAATAAAATTAAAAGTAAAAAAAAAACTATTGAATTAATAAATAAAACAAAAAGTTGGTTTTATGGAAAAAAACAGCAAAATAGATAAACCTCTAGTTAATTTGATTAGAAAAAGGAAAGAGGAAAATCAAATTGTTAGTCTCAGAAATGAAAAGGGAGAACTTTCCACCAATGAAGAGGAAATTAGAGCAATAATTAGGAGTTACTTTGCCCAACTTTATGCCAATAAATTTGATAACCTAAGTGAAGTGGAGGAATACCTACAAAAATATAGATTGCCCAGGTTAATAGAAGAGGAAATAAATTACTTAAATAGTCCCATTTTAGAAAAAGAAATAGAACAAGCTATTAATCAATACCCTAAGAAAAAATCCCCAGGACCAGATGGATTTACATGTGAATTCTACCAAACATTCAAAGAACAATTAACTCCAATATTATATAAACTATTTGAAAAAATAGGGAATGAAGGACTCGTTCTAAATTCCTTTTATGACACAGACATGGTACTGATACCTAAACCAAGTAGGACAAAAACAGAGAAAGAAAATTATAGGCCAATCTCTCTAATGAGTAAATTTTAAATAAATCTTAAAATCATCCCCAGGATAATACACCATGACCAAGTAGGATTTATACCAGAAATGCAGAGATGGTTCAATATTAGGAAAACTATTAGCATAATTGACTATATCAATAACTAAATTAACAAAAAACATGATTATCTCAATAGATACAGAAAAGGCATTTGATAAAACCCAACATCCATTCCTATTAAAAACACTAGAGAATATAGGAATAAATGGACTTTTCCTTAAAATAGTCAGTAGCATCTATTTAAAACCATCAGCTAGCATCATATGTAATGGGGACAAACTAGAACCATTCCCAATAAGATCAAGAATGAAGCAAGCTTGCCCACTATCACCATTACTATTCAGTATTGTATTAGAAATGCTAGCTTTGGCAGAAAGAGAAGAAAAAGAGATTAAAGGAATTGGAGTAGGTAATGAGGAAACCAAATTATTATTTTTTGTAGATGATATGATGGTATACTTAGAGAACCCTAGAGAATCAACTAAAAAACTACTGGAAATAATCCACAACTTTAGCAAAATTGCCCGATACAAAATAAATTCACATAAATCATCAGCATTTTTATCACTAACAAAATCCAACAGCAAGAGATACAAAGAGAAATGCCATTTAAAATAACTGTCGACAGTATAAAATATTTGGGAATCTTCCTACCAAAGGAAAGTCAGGAAGCATATGAACACAACCACAAAACACTTTCCACACAAATAAAGTCAGATCTAAACAACTGGAAAAATATCAAGTGCTCCTGGATAGGGTGAGCGAATATAATAAAGATGACAATACTACCTAAACTAATCTATTTATTTAGTGCTATACCAATCAAAGTCCCAAGAAATTATTTTACTGACCTAGAAAAAATAACAACAAAGTTCATCTAGAAGAACAAAAGGTCAAGAATTTTAAGGGAATTAATGGGGAAAAAAAGCAAATGAAGGTGACCTAGCTATATCACATCTAGAACTATATTATAAAGCAGCAGTCATCAAAACCATTTGATACTGGCTAAGAAACAGTATTAGATCAATGGAATAGGTTAGGTTCACAGGACAAAATAGTCAATGACTGTAATAACCTAGTGTTTGACAAACCCAAAGACCCCAGCTTTTGGGATAAGAACTCACTATTTGACAACAACTGCTGGGAAAACTGGAAACTAGTATGGAAGAAACTAGGCACTGACCCACATCTAACACCATATACCACGATAAGGTCAAAATGGATTCATAATCTAGACATAAAGAATGATATTATAAACAAATTAGAAGAACATAGGATAGTTTACCTCTCAGATCTGTGGAGGAGGAAGGAATTTGTGATCAAAGAAGAACTAGAGATCATCATTCACAAAATAGATAATTTTGACTATATCAAGTAAAAAAGGGTTTGTACAAACATTTATTCTGGCCATAATATGGGTCTTTTCATTATTGTAAACTAAAACAATTAAGACTAGCAACTGAACAATCTTCTAATCAGATGAACCACTGGTTTTGCTGGGCAGTTTTAAGTGATGCTTCTGCCTGCCTCCCTCATGAAAAGTCCTTCTTTTTATGACCTGTCCTTCCTCCTTCCCTTCAGTCTCCTCTGTCCAGCACCCCTCTCTGTCACTGTGGACATGCTACTAAGCAGACTTCTCCTCCTCCTCTATCTGCTCCTCTATCTTACTGCTCTTCTGCTTTTGCTGTAATAAGAGATTTGAGGAACTTTCTTAAGGGATCTGCTTCAGGCATTTAGGAAAGGATTATTCCTGGGCCAATTAACCCAGATATTTTATTAAGGTTTAGATATCAGTTTTTTAGGCCCTCTGACCTCTCCAAATGAAGAAGAAATACTACCCAATTTGATGAGGATCCTATGGCTGTTATATCCCAATTTTAGGCCATTTTTAGATGTAATGCTTCAACCTAGAGAGATGTTATGAATTTGCTAGAAATCCTTCTCTTTCCAGAGAAAGGAACTGCCATTACAGAGGCTGAAAACAGTCAAGCATCACTACTAAGATATCGTGTTGGCCCTTTGGATTCTTAATTGGCTGTTGCAAGACCCTCCCTGGGACCTCAATGCCTCAGCTGACCTTGCCAGCCTACAGATGGCATGGGAATGTTTGATAAGGGGTATGGAGCTATGATCATGTTCCAAGAACCTGTCTGGAAGAAAAATGAACCCCCTTCTCATTTTTATGAGAGACTGTGTAAAAGTGCTCAGTAGTAAGCCATGTTAGACTCACTCAATCCAAGAACTCCTAGAATGATTAATACACATTTTATAAACCAATCTTTGCCTTAAAGATGGGGATATTTTCTGAAAAATTGTCTAGGTTGGCATGGCAAACAGGGAATTAAAAGTATCACTCTTTATGTGTATGAAAGGATAGCAAAAGATAGAAGCCTAAGTTGAAAAATAAATAAAAAATTAAAAATAAATAAAAAATTAAAAAATAAAATTAAAAAAAAGCCTCAGTTGACTACTTAGATCATCTTAGTTCCTTCTCAGAGACCTGGCCAACTAGCCCTGTATCCTGGAAGCTAAAGGGGGCTTCCTGTCCAGTTAATCTTGACCTTCCCTCAAGTCCTTGCCCAGGTAACCCCTTCTCCTTCCCAGACTTGGCTTTCTCTCCAGGCAGTTCCAACTCCCTTTCAGTCCTGGGCTCCTGGCTAAGCTGCAGCTATTCCCTTAAAATCTTGGACCCCAGTCAGGCAATTTCATTTCCTTCTCAAAATCTATTTCCTAATGTCTTTTGTTTTTATTGTAGGCAAGCAAGTTATGTAGCCAAGTTCTTCATTGTGAATCAGTGGGACTGGGGACACAATTATAGGAAAAGGTGACTCTGGAAAACCCTAAGGAGGGGTCACAAGGACATATGGGAAGGGACATATTTGTACATATTTGGGGACAGTTGTTTCAGCTGAGGACCATGATTATGATCCTCTTCACATTAGTGAGCTTATGTGACCCCTAAGGTGGGTGATACATTTTGTGATTGTTTACTGGCTAGTGGCGCTTCTAATTCGGCTTTAATGAAAAAAGCCCAGAATCTGATTGTTCCACTGTTGGAGCCCTAGATGTAGTAAGGTCTTGGGAAAGCCCTTAACTGTGCCCAAGTTGCCCCCAGAATTGTCACTGGTAGCCTTTTCTCCATATGCCATTAACCTCTTAGGTCACCATCTTCTCTGTTAGCCCAGAATTATCATTTCCAAATGGATCTCTGGCCCTGCAAATGCTGAATGTCCAAGAGAGACCAGTGGGTAGTCCTAAAATCCTTGTTCTCTATGGGAATCTTTGTCCTCAGATGTGGAATTGCTACATGACCATTAAGATTGAGAAGACCCCACCATCCATTCTCAATATCCTTTGTCAAGGGGGGGCAGTTATTCTTTGAGGGATCAGTGGGTTATTATTCCATGTGAGTTCCCTTATAACTCTCCAACCTCCCTATTAAAACTCTGATGGTAAACTCATTTATTTTGTTGTGATTGTTCAGGATTTACCTGCCCTTAGTGCTTGTTTCTCTTAGACACCCAGAAATACCAAACCTGTGATCAACATCTCTTCAGTTCCTTGGGAGGCTACCTGGGTTACTGTGATCTTTGCTCCACTTTCTTACCCAGATGTCCAACACTTCTGTGTTTTCACCTGGAAGAATCCACAGTAAAAGTGGACCCACTGGCCTCAAGGGTCTGTAGAACGTCCAGCCCTACTCTCTGTTTTCACAATAAGACTTAGCTTCCACCATTTTCAGGGGCTCTTCTCTGGTGGCAACAGTAATGATCTCCTGCTAATTACAGCCAGAGTTGAGATCTTCCAAGTCAATAATAGCCATTTCCTTCAGCTAGCTTTATCTGTAAGGTTTCCAGGTCAAAGGTCCGATGGTATCTCCCCCAAGGTGAATATCTGCCTCCTTTCTCCTGGCTCTCCTAAATCACATACAGGTTCTTCAACACTTGTTGATGCCCAAGACCAGCAAACAATCAAACCAGGAGCAGCTGGATCCTGATTCCAGTGGGTCCTATCTTTGGTGAGATCATCTAGCCCCTGCTTCCCCCTCCCCCCCAAACCTAAGACTATTTCAGAACCTTTAATCCTAGGAGTCTGAATGCCATCATTTTAATTGTTACACATGGTACTGGTGATCTTTGCTGTATTGTTTTAATATATTTTCCCTCAATAGGGTTTGAGAATGGAGAACCCAGGTTATCTCCCTATTTCTTGAGAATTTTTTGGCATATATAGCACGTTGTTTTGTTTTGTTTTTTTTACCTGATTACTGTATGCTATACCAACTGCTTTGTTCCTGAGGACCATCATTATTCTACTGGGTATATCTAGCTTTTCTTTAATTACCTATTATGTTCTCCTTCTGTGTTTACTCTTTCCAGGAAGATACCAAAAGACTCAATACCATTACTAAATTACCCAACAAAGTAGAGCAAATTTGATATCACTTGAAAGTTATTGGGAACTGGCAGACTTTGGAGCACCCCTTCTCACTCTGAGCATAGGAGAGCTTCATAGGTGATGGAATAAAGGCAAGGACTCAACTGAGCTCTCCCAAACTCCCCTAAAAACTCCCTCAAAATGAATTCTGGGTGAAACAATTTCCAGCACAAGGCAACTTAGAAAGTTGACAGGAAAGATCCCACTAGGCTGAGAGTGGAGCCTGGGACAGCACAGGCCATCCCCCAGCAAGCTAGCAGCAGGTCTTGAAGGTGACTGAATTGTCAGTGCGGGGTTTCCAGAGCACTCAGCCAACAGACTGGGAATCACACTACTCGTCATGAGATTTCCAGGGGTCCTTAGCTTACAGAGTGTCCCAGAGGGGGGAATGCTAGAGCATGTGGAGCAGGGGAACAGGGACCCTGGTCACAGTGGTCACAGCTCCAAAGCAGAAAAGAATGGGATCACTCAGAGCACAAAGCAGGAGAGCAGGGACCACACCTCTCCTTGGACCATACCATCTTGGAAGAACAGAAAATGTAGACTCTCAGAACTGGCTTTGAAAAACCCCTACACCTCAGAATTTGCTTGTAAATCCATCTGGTGCTGGGGATTTTCCTCATTTATGACTTGTTCAATTTACTTTCTTAAGATTAGAGTATTTAAATACTGTTTCATCTTCTAATAAACTGGGCAACTTTTATTTTTGCAAATATTCATTTTGTTTGGATTATGAATTATGAATTAAATATCCATTTTTGCCCATAGAATTATACTGAGTTTTGCTGAATTGATATTCTTAATTTTAATCATACCTCTTTTGCCTTCTGGAATATCACATCCCAAATTCCCCCATCCTTAAAAGTAGTGTCTGCTAAATCTTGGTGATTCTGATTATGGCTCCATGGTATTTGAATTCCTTTTTTCCAGCCACTTGCAGTACATTCTCCTTGCCCTATGAGTTCTGGATATTATGCAAAATATTCCTAGGGGTTTTCATTTTGGGATTTCTTTCAGGAGGGGACTTATAGGTTCTTTGAATTTCTACTTGGCCTTCTAGTTATATCTTAGTAGTTTTCCTTTATATTTTCCTGATATGTAATGTCTAAGCTCTTAAAAAAAAAAGTTTTAAAGTAGTTCAACAATTCTTGACCTCTCTTTGATCTCTTTTCTAGGCCAGTTGTTTTTCTTATGAGATATTTCATTTTTTCTTTTTAAAATTTTTCTTTTGCTTTTTTATATCTTGATTTCTCCACTTGACCAACTCTAATTTTAAAGGTGTTATTTTCTTCAGTGATGTTTTGAACCTCTTCTATCATTTGGCCAATTCTGATTTTTAAGGAATTTTTTTCAGTATATTTAATGACTCTTTTACTAAGATGTTTTTTCTTTTGTCACAATTTTTTTCAATTGCTTTTATTTCTTTCCCCAATTTTCTTCTAACATTTTTGATTATTAAAATTCTTTTATTTATTATCTCTTCCTTGATTTTTTCCAACAATTCTTTTTGGGTTTGTATCCAATTTGCATTTTACTTTGAGGCTTTGCTTGTAGTCAGTGAGACCAACTTCATTTCAGAGATGAGAAAAAATTAACACAAATTTTTTCATCTAGTTGCACAAGTTTTTTGTTCAAAGTTATACAAAAGAACTGAGGCAGAATTTGAATTCATCTTCCTGATCCTAAACCCAGTGCCTTATTATTATAAAACACTGCCTTCCCCTATACTGTTTTGAATACCAATTTTAATTATAAGAAGAAATGACTAAATTGTCCAAGTCTTTTAACCAAAAACTACTTTGAGACTTATGTCCCAAGGAATAGAGTAGCCAGCACTTAAATAGTGATTTAATGTTTGCAAAACAATTTACAGATATTATCAAATTCAATCCTCACATCAATCATAATAGCTGGATTATTAGCATATACATTCTACAACAGATGGGGGAAATTAAGGCAGCAATAGGTTAAGTGATTTGCCTAGGGCCACACAACTAGGAAGTGTCAGAGACTGAATTTGAACTGGGGTCTTTTAATTCCAGAAATAGTACTTTAGCCACTGTGCCACATAATAACCTAAAGAAATCATTACATAAGTCAGTCTCTAACAGTTATCAAAATGTTTATTTCAGAATATTTTGTGTCAACAACAACAGGAAATTAATGAGCATTAATTGCCTGGGGAATGGCTAGTGAAGTTATGGGATACAAATGATATGAATTATTATTGAGAACCAAAAACCAATAATATTTCAGAGAAAAATTCTTTATATTAGTAAGGTTTTAGGCACAGTTTGAAATCTGGCGTATCTGATTAAGTTTGTGCTGAAGCAAGATGTCTTCCCTCTTTAATTCAAGTTTTATCTCCAGCATAATTCCTCCAGTTTCATCCAGAACTTATCCTTGACTGTCAAGGCTCTCCCACAATCCTTGCTTTTATTACCTTTCCTTTCAGTGTGAACATTCTAATATCTTCCCCATTGAGCACATTCGTAAGATTTCTCGGTACTAATGCAAAGTAAGTGATGATCTTTGACTAAAGGTCTTCCCACATTAAGTCCATCCTGAGTTTGTACCCAGAATGAATTGTCTGATATCTAATAAGTTCTATATTCTATTTAAATGTTTTTCCTTATTCATTACAGTAATAAGATTTCTATCTATTATGAATCCTTCGATGGGAAATAAGGGATGACTGTTGCCGGAAGGTTTTGCCACACTGGCTGCATTCATAAGGTTTCTCTCCGGTATGGATTGTCTGATGGACAATAAGAGATGAACGATCCCTAAAAGCCTTGCCACATTCGTGACATTCATGAGGTTTCTCCCCAGTATGGATTCTCTGATGGAGAACAAGTTTGGAGTTGAATCGGAAAGCCTTTCCACACTGATCACATTCATAAGGTTTCTCTCCAGTGTGGATTCTCTTATGTTCAGCGAGATTGGAGCTCTGTCTGAAGCTCTTTCCACACTGTTTACATTCGTAAGGTTTCTCTCCAGTGTGGATTCTTTGATGTTTTCCAAGACCCGAACTGCATCTAAAAGCCTTTCCACACTGATTGCATTCATAAGGCTTCTCTCCAGTGTGAATTCTCTGATGTAGAGCAAGACCAGATCTGCACCTGAAAGTCTTTCCACATTGATTACAATCATAAGGCTTCTCTCCAGTGTGAACTCTCTTGTGCAGAGCAAGTTTGGACGTGTTTGTGAAAGCCTTTCCACACTGATTACATTCATAAAGGTTCTCTCCAGTGTGGATTTTCTGGTGTAAAGCCAGATTGGAGCTCTGTGTAAAAGCCTTTCCACAATGATTACATTCGTAAGGTTTCTCTCCAGTGTGAATTCTCTGGTGATTAGCAAGACTAGAGCTGTGTCTGAATGACTTTCCACATTGACTACATTTATAAGGTTTTTCTCCAGTGTGGATTCTTTGATGTTCAACAAGACT
>JAJPUD010003071.1:89973-104025 GCA_023553655.1 Myrmecobius fasciatus | reverse complement strand
TTATAAGGTTTTTCTCCAGTGTGGATTCTTTGATGTTCAACAAGACTAGAACTCTGTCTGAAAGTCTTTCCACATTGATTACATTCATAAGGTTTCTCTCCAGTGTGAATTCTCTGATGTTCAGAAAGATTGGATGTGTTTGTGAAAGATTTTCCACACTGATTACATTTGTAAGGTTTTTCTCCAGTGTGGATTCTCTGATGTAGAGAAAGACTGGAACTCTGTGTGAAAGTCTTTTCACACTGATTACATTCATAAGGTTTCTCTCCAGTGTGGATTCTCTGATGTTCAGCAAGACTAGAACTCTGTCTAAAAGTCTTTCCACATTGGTTACATTTATAAGGTTTCTCTCCAGTATGGATTCTCTGATGTAGAGCAAGTTTAGAGTTGCATCTGAAGCTCTTTCCACACTGGTTACATTCGTAAGGTTTCTCTCCAGTGTGGATTCTCTGGTGTTGAACAAGACCAGAACTGCATCTAAAAGACTTTTCACATTGATTGCAAGGATAAGGTTTCTCTCCAGTGTGGATTCTCTTATGTTCAACAAGACTAGATCTCTGCTTGAAAGTCTTTCCACACTGGTTGCAAGAATAATGTTCCTGATCAGTGTGGTTCCTCTGGTGCACAATACAAGAGGAGTTTTCACTGAAAGCTTTATCACATTTATGACACTCAAGAGATTTCTGTCTGGTATGAATTTTCTGATGGGAAATAAGAGATGAATTTCTCCGGAAGGTCATTCCACATTGCATACATTTATGTAGCTTTTCACTAGTATGAAATTTTTGATGGTGAGTAAGTGATAATTGTCGCTTAAAGGATTTACCACATTCATTACATCCATAATGTTTCTTTCCACTGTCAATTTTCTGGTACTTAGTGAACTTTGAATTATGACTGAAGGCCTTCTTACCTTCATTACAGGTATAAAGCATTTCTCTGGTGTGACTTTTCTGATGTCTGGTTAGATCTGAATTCAAGTTGGAGGTCATCTCATATTCATTACATCGATAAGTTTGCACTTTAAGAGGCTTCTTGTGAAACTCCACAAGCTCTCCCCGTTTCCTAAAGATTTCCAAATGCTTATGATCCTGCAAACAGTTGTTCCCCGAAATCCTCTTCTTACACTGAATTGAGACTGAACATTGTCTGATACTCTTTCCATCTGGATCAAATTCACAGTGACTCTTTTGCTTTTTCTTGAGTTTGATATTAGAGTCACAGATTTCTTTCAAAGTAAGATCACCATAACCATCATTCATGAATCTTGGCTTTCGAGATTTTCCCACAGAAAGGATCAGCTCTAAAGAAGTCTCCCTCATTTCAAGCCTGGTCTCTCCATCTGGGAAACAAAAAAAGAAACATCCTTATTTATTTATGGACACATATACATCTACACAAATATATCCTCTTCCTTCCACTGAGTTTGGCTATTTTTGAATCCAAATTTGGTTGGATTTTTAAAAACTATAATGCTTTTCACATCCTGTAGATAAAATTCATTGTGCTTCTTAAAAATGATGATTACCACTTTGGGCTGTTGTTTGAAAACTAGTTTCTTTGGGTAGGTATTGATAAGTTCCTTGATTGTAGGAAGGACCAACATCTCACACTAGGTTATTGTTGCCAAGTATCAGGACTAGGCAATGCTCCCTGAAGCAATCAGGTCCAATCTAGTCACTTAGCAATTATTTTCCTTCTTGATGACTAGATATACCTCTGTATTATTGTCCTTTAGTGGCTGTCGATGTATTTTGGGGGATAACATTATGGTTCTCTACATTGACTGGAGAGGCCACGCTTTTGGTGTAAGAATGTCTTATTTTATTATTTTTTTGGGTAAGGCTGTCTTGAAGTAAAGAAGTCTTAGCTCTTTGCCCGAGACCCAGATAAGGTACACAGTTCCTAAGTGCTCGCGGCAGGTGCTCTTCACACTTACACAAATTACCTAAGAGGGCTGAGCTGGGCAATCTGGCAACTGTCCCTCCTACTCTGTGGAACACATGGAAGGGGGAGATACAGAAAATCTTGTCTAGGAGTCCCACAGAAAGCCTCTTACTTAGAGTCTCTACAGTAGCATCCCTACCACCAAAGACCCTGGATCTCTGGGAACCTCCTGAGAAAAGAACTCCACAGGGGGCAACCCCCACCCCCAGCCCAGGCTTCCTCCTTCCACCTCCAAATGTCACTGATTAATTATACTTTTAATTGAGTTTCTTCCTGTTGAATCTTTATTTGTTGCTTATTTTAAGATCTGTTTGTGTATTGTGAAGCAGTGGAGTTAAGTGATTTGCCCGGGGTCATACAGCTTTGTCTAAGGCCACATTTGAACTCAGATCTTCCTGAGACCAGGGCCAGTGCTTTATCCCCTCCACCACTTGTTTCTCTTTATTGATCAGTTTTGATGAATTATTATAGTCCTTTTTTGTAAGTCCTATGTCAAGCCAAGGGATAGTTCTACTGTTTAGTAATTTTCAACTTTGCAGCAAACTTTTATTATTTTCAGATCCATGATGTGCCATCTGTGATATATACACTAAATATTCATATTATTTCATTACCTATCATGTCTATAAGCATATTTTAATTTCCCTGATGATCCCTTTTTTTTCTGTTCTCATGTCTAAGACCATATTATGACTGCTAACCTTGTTTTTTTAAATTCATCTGAGGTACATATTCTAGCCCACCACTTTTTAAAGACAGTTATTACCTATTTATTGTTTTAAAATTTATCTCTGAATGCTCCCTAATTATATATATAATATACATTTTATACAATTTATATTGTATAATATTCCATGACATTCATATACCATAATTTATTCAGCCATTCTCCAACTGATGGGTGTCCCCTCAGTTTCCAGTTTCTAGCCACTACAAAAAGGGCTGCCACAAACATTTTTGCACATGTGGGTCTCTTTCCCTCCTTTCAGATATCTTTGGGATATAAGCCCAATAGAAACACTGCTGGGTCAAAGGGGAAGCACAGTTTTACAGTTCTTTGGGCATAGTTCCAAATTGCTCTCCAGAACCAGGAGATCATTGTACACAGTAACAGCAAGAATGTTGGATGATCAACTATGAAAGACTTAGTTTTTCTCAGTAGTTCGGTAATCCCAAGCAATCCCCGTAGACTTTGGACAGCAAATGTCATCTGCATCCAGAAGAAGAACTAAGGAAACTGAATATAAATCAACACATTCTATATTTACTCCTTTTTTCTGTTTTCTCTTTTGCTCTGATTTTTCTCTCCCAAAGATTTATAAAGGATTTTGTGTTAAAAAAAAATAGAACTTATGTGAGCTCTCATTATACACTCAATTATTTTCTGATTTGAACTTATTCTTCCACTAAAGTTACTATTCTTCAATTAAACAGATTTCTTCTTTTTTTTTCCTCTTTTAACATTTGCTTAACATAAACAAAAATAATAATAATTATAAATAAATATTTTATATTTATTAAGTTTTATATTATATTTTATAAATTATAAATAAATTAAATAAAAATAAATAATAAAAATAAAAAATTTATGGATAAAATCACAAGCATTGCCATAAGATAGTACAACAACAACAAAAGATGACTGCATATGAAACTGCAAATCCACTATGTACAACTTGCCAGCCTCACCAAGATGGTATATCTACCATTAGATACAAATAGGTATATACATCTATGCAAAATTATTCATTACATACTTCTACTTATCAGGTTTTTACTCTGGATACAGGTAGGGCCTTTCTTCATATGCCCTTTATAGTTAATTTGAATATTTATAATAGGCAATATAATTTATTCACTCAAAGCCATTTTTAAAACAATATTGTTGTTACTGCATACAATGTTCACTTGATTCTGCTTGTTTTATTCTTCATTATTTCATGCAAGATTTTCCATGTCTCTCTAAAATCACTGAGCTTATAGCACAGTATGATTTCATCGTAATCATATAATACAACTTGTTTAGCTAATTGAGCAGATTTTTCAAAAGAATTGGTTGACAACAGGAGTCAGTCATTCAGAAAAGATTTTTTGTGAGAGTATGGCCTGTGTGCCAGCAGTAGAAAGAAGAAAATTAAGTTCCTTAGACAGTTCATTTTAAATAAAATTAAAGGATGAGAAAGAACTCAAAAATTTTAAAAACAAAAGTTAAAAAAAATGTTTTAAATGTAACTGGGGAAAATATATTAAATAAATAAATTAAAAGTTTAAAAATGGAGTAGTTGAAAAGATGGGGGAGGTAGGATCTGATGATCCTACACTCATCAGAATTGGCTCAAAAAGGGAATAACATATATACTCAATTGAGTATAGAAATCTATTTTACCATGGTACATGTATAACCTCTATCAGATTGATTGCTGTTTGAGGGAGAGGGGAAGGAAAGAAGGTAGGAGGAAAAAAAGGAAATCAAAATCTTATAAAAGTATATGGTAAAATGAATAAATCTTAACATTAAAAATAAAAAAGGAAAAAAAAAAGAAAAGAAATCTCTTACCATACAGGAAACTAGGAGAGAAAGGGAATATGGGAGGGGCGAGGTATAGTAAAAAGCAGGGCAGATTGGGGAGATAAAAGAAGCAAAACACTTTGAAGGATGGATGGACTGAAAGGAGAAAGAGAGTAAAAAAATGAAGGAAAATAGCAATCATAAATTTCAAAAAAAATTGTTATAGCAGATTCTCTGGTCAAGACCCCATTTCTCAAGAGAACTGACTCACATGTATAAAAATAAGGGCCATTCCTCAGTTAGTAAATAGTCAAATGATATGAACAGGCAGTTTTCAGACAAAGTAATCACTTATCTATAGTCATATGAACAAATGTTCTGAATCACTACTGATTAGAGAAATGTAAATTAAAACAACTAGCAGATTGCCTAAGATGGCAAAAAAGGAAAATGACAAATGTTGGAGGGGATATGGGAAAACTGAGACACTCAGTCCATTATTGGTAAAATGAAATACTGATCCAACCATTTTAAAGAACAGTTTGGAATTATGCCCAAAGGGCTATAAAACCATGCAAACATACCCTTTGACCTAGAAATACCACTATTAAAAAACAAAAATGAAAAGTGACTATAGGAATAAAATATTTTAGCAGCTTTTTAAAAAAATTATTTATAATTTTATTTTTCCCCACTTCCATGTCAAAACAATTTTTAACATTCATTTTTTAAAGTTTGAGTTCCAGATTTTTTCTCTTCTTCCTGTCCCCTTTGAGAATACAATTTAATATTTAATATAAGTTTCATGTCCAGTCATACAAAACATTTCCACAATAGTCGTGTAGTGAAAGAAAACAAAGTCAAAAAATCCAATCCCAAACCCTAAAGAAAAATAAAATTTAAAAAAAAAAAAGATGCTTCCATCTGCATTAAGGAACCATCAGTTCTTTCTCTGGGTATGAGTAGCATTTTTCAACAAAACTCCTTCAGAGGTGTCTCGGATCATTGTGTTTTTAGCAGCTCTTTTAGCGGTGGAAGTGAACATTAAGAGGTTGCCCATTAACTGGGAAATGGTTAAACAAGTTGTCGGATGTGACTGTGATGGAATACTGTTGTGCCATAGGAAATCACAAGCAGGATGTTTTCAGAAAAACCTGGAAAGACTTCCATGAACTGATGCAAAGTAGAATGGGCCGACCCAGGAGAACTTTGGACACAGTAATAGCCAAGGATGAATGACAAAGTTATTCTCAGCCTTACGATGATCAAAACAATTCTGAAGGACTTCTCCATGATCAAAACAATTCTGAAGGATTCCTCCTGGAAAATCCTACCCATCTCCAGAGAAAGAAGCGATAGCCTCTGACTGCAGATAAGGTATACTTTTTCTTTCTTTCTTTCTTTCTTTTGGGGAGGGGGGGTTGCCTTTTTTTTTTAAGCAACACAACAAACACATTTTGCATGATTGCACGTGTATACCTCCATGAAATTGCTTGAGTTTTCAATATGAGGGAGGGGAGAGGGGAGCTCAAGAAGAGCATCTGAAACTTAAAAATATCAAAAAAGAAATGGTACAGACTGTTTTCACATTTAATGAGGGAGGGGGAGGAAAAGTATTTAACTTTTTAAAAAGAAAGGATTATTTGTAAATATTGCTTAAATAAAAAACAAAGCAATATGGTACTTTTATCATTTAATCCACAGCCTGCCTTTAGGCAAGAGAGATTGTCTTTTGTGTTTCCTGGCAATTCAAGACTTTATGGAGAGGGGCAGCTAGGTGTAGAAGTGGATAGAGCACTAGCCCTAAAGTCAGGAAGACCTGAGTTCAAACCCAACCTCAGACACTTAACAGGTCACTTGGGCAAGTCACTTAACCCCAATTGCCTCAGAGGAAAAAAAAAAAAAAAGACTTTATGGAGAGCTAAAAATGACAAATCCCCCATTCTAAGCAGAGAGTTCCCAGCTCATCCACATGGGGGGACATTTTCACGGCATTCTGGTTATACAGCTGGGGCTCAATAGATGCAGAACCGCCTTCCTAGCACCGCGACCCTGGGCAAACATGGGGGCTGCCTGCCTCAGTTTCCTGCTTCCTGGGATTCTCACGAGAGCCGGACAAGAGCACGAGTGCAAGTTCCAGCCCGGGATTGGGCGCTCTCAGCGGGAGGTCCCCCGGGGGTTTTGCTGTTCTCACCACTGCCGCTCTCCCTCGAATCCTGGAAGCTGGCCCCTCTCTGGGGCCTCAGTCCGGCTTTCTGCACCCTTCTCTCACCCACAGGGGCTCCCTTTGTCCAGCTCTAACCTGACCAGAGCCTAAAACTGCAGGGGAGTCCTCAAGGCTGCACACAGAGGGGTCCCCAGGCTGCATGGGGGGGTCCCCCAGGCTGCACACTGAGAGCCCCCGGCTCCCTTCTCCTCCTCCTGGCCTTCCTGGGTCCAGCCCATGGTTCCCCAGGACAAAGCCTGGTCCATGCAGATGGGTAAGGGGCTCAGGTGAGTGGCCTGGGCGGCCCGGCTCGGGCCCCAGGCTCCGGCTCCGGCTCACACGCACTAAGTGAGGGGGGCCCCCCCCCCCCCCCCCCGGCTGTGGCAGGCCCCGGCCATCACCCTCTGGCCAAGAACCCACCTCACATTTCAGTGAGACCACCAGACCATCCCCAATAGCTCCCTCAGCCCCCCTCCCCTCCCGTGATCAGGAGCTTTTCCCCTTTTCTCACAGGAGGGGGCTCTCCTGCCCAACATAACAAAGCCGGGGGGGTGGGGGGGGGAAGAGTGTGGAACATGGGCGGAAAATTATCTCAAAATAAAAGCTCCCAACAAGCTCCCGTGAACCCATTCCACACACCCCGCCACCCCCCACCCTCGCCCCCTCTACTTGGTGGTTTCCGTTTGCTCCCAATTTTCAGTCTCTCCCTTTCCACCCAGACTCCTCCCGCCCCCGACAGCCCCCAAGCACTTTGTCCGTCCACCCCCTGCATTCTGTATCTCCCTGGCTCGGTCACCTACATCTGGACTCCCAGCTCCTTGACTCTTACATTCTACAAAACTGCAGTTCTGACTCCCAACTTTACTGTGCAATTCAAAATGCCCCCTCCCCCCCACCACCACTGATCTCCCAATTGCTGAACCAAAAGCCTTTTCCCAGGCCCCCCTCCCAAAGGGGACTCCATCCCCTCCTCATCCTCCCTCACACCATCCTCCCGCTCCACAGTCCATCTCCTGGAAAGTCCTGCCATTCACAGATGGGGAAACTGAGCTCCAGGGACTTTCCCTGGAGCTCCAGGAAAAGAAGCTCAAATCAAGTCATCCCTCCCCCAGCCCAGCACCCCCTGCCTGTGACCTGGGGATGCTTCTTGGGTCACAGCCCTCACTCACCTGGGCAGGAGTCTGCTTGCTCCCCTGCCTTGGAACCGGGGATGGAATATTCTCTGGGAACTGGAAGCCCTGGGGAATGAGCAAGAGATGAGAATGGAGATTCCTAATTAGCTCTTCTGGGAGAGGGACGTCAAGCCAGGATTTCCTAAGGACTTTCCCCTAATATTTATTACTAAGAATTTTGGTGGGGAGTGGGGAGATCATCTGGGAGCCAATCTGGAATCAAAAAATTCTGTTTTCTGCACTTCCTTCCTAGAAAGAAGGGCTGAATCCATAGAAATTAAGAGGAAACTGGCAGTGCAATGGGCAGAGCCTGTGTGCTGGATTCAGGAAGCTCTGAATTCAAATCTCTTCTCAGACATTTATTAGCTTAGTCACTTGATCTCTTTTTACCTCAACTGATAAAATAGGGAAAAGAACATCTGATTCACAGGCTTGTGGTGGATTAAATGAGATCACAGCCTACAGAAAGCTCTTAGCAAAGGCCCAGAGTAAGGGGACATAAATGCAGACTGTCTTCCCTTCCTTTCCTACCATTTGCACTGGAATTCTAGGAAGGACACACTTGTTCCATCAGGCTTCTGAGAGTAAGAGCAGGAACACATTTATGCTGTTGACAAGAACGACCCAAAGGCCAGAGGCTATTTGGGGCATTGGGGGGTTCCATCCACTGCCTGCCTCCCAGAAAACCTGCCTGGGCAGTTTTCAGAGATTTGCCGGGCAATATTCACGTTCAGGGCCTAGAACAAGCTCCGGGATGACCTCCAGGCTGAGATGCATCATCGCTGGTCTTATCTTTGAGCTCAGGCTCCCCAGAACCAGGAAGCGACAGCTTCAGGGTGACAAAGGAAAACTCCAGCTCACGGCTCACCATGTAAAGGCCGTTTTCAGGAAAGCCAGGAGGAGCCCATCTCTGGGACACAGAAAACCAGCCCTTTGGCCTTTCTGAGAACTGACCAAGACTCCAAGCTCTGAACAGAGGGAGGGGGCGAAGGCGGTCCCTTGGAGGGGAAGCCCTTACCCAGGGAGAGCAGGTTCCCAGCGTTCTCCAGCATGACCTCCTTGTACAGCTCCTTCTGGGAAGGGTCCAAGAGGCCCCACTCCTCCAGGGTGAAGTCCACAGCCACATCCTGGAAGGTCACCAACTTCTAAATAACCAAAAATCATAGGATTTAAACAGGAAAAAGACTTCAGAATTCACCTAGTCCAACCCTATCCAAAGTGAAGCACAAAAAGGTTTGCCCAAAGATCACATCCTTTATGGGGATCAGAGAAAGCCTAGAACCATAATCATGAAACCAGAATGTTGAGAACTGCTGTTTACTTACATTCAGAATAAAATGGATTTATATGTGACCATGAATTGGAATCAGAAAAATTATGTGAACTGTCAGAGAGAGGGGGGGATTTCTGGAGGAAAGAAAGAGAAGGTGCTGTA
Source organism: Myrmecobius fasciatus (assembly GCA_023553655.1). NCBI lineage: Eukaryota > Metazoa > Chordata > Mammalia > Dasyuromorphia > Myrmecobiidae > Myrmecobius > Myrmecobius fasciatus. The sequence goes on along the minus strand of JAJPUD010003071.1, from coordinate 94,756 downwards.
AAATTTCTGCTCATCAGAACAGGCAAAAGTGATGTTACAATGAAAATTCCACGTCAAGTTGGTGAGACACTAGCAGGTACTGTGTATGGTGAGGTGGAAGGAGGGAAGTTTCCTGTGATCACAGATAAGAGCCTAAACAAAAAGAAAAGACTTAGCTTATTTCCTGAGTGGCTGAAATAAAATCTTATCTAGATGAAAACATCTTCACAATCTGGACACAACAGAACAGGATGAGACTATTTCCAGTCAAGGGGGAAAGACCTATCAATTTTTTTTTTTAAATAATAGCCTTTTATTTTCAAAATATATGCAAAGAGTATCTCTACAGGGCTTGCATCCCAAAAAGATCTTAAAGGTGGGAAAGGGACCCACATGTGCAAGAATGTTTGTGGCAGCCCTTTTTTTATTGGCTAGAAACTGGAAACTGAATGGATGCCCATCAATTGGAGAATGGCTGAACAAATTATGGGATATGAATGTTATGGAATATTGTTGTTCTGTAAGAAATGACCAGCAGGGGGCAACTAGGTGGCACAGTGGATAGAGGACCAGCCCTGAAGTCAGGAGGACCTGAGTTTAAATTTGGTCTCAGACACTTAACAATTTCTAGTTGTGTGACGCTGGGCAAGTCACTTAACCCCAATTTGCCTCAGCAAAAAGCAAAAAAAGAAGAAACGACCAGCAGGATGATTTCAGAGAAGCCTGGAGAGATTTACATGAACTGACGATAATTGAAATGAGTAGAACCAGGAGATCATTATACACGGCAACAAGATTGTGTGATGATTAATTCGATGTGGATCTCTTCAACAATGAGGTGATTCAGATCAGTTCCAATTGTTTGATGATAAAGAAAGCCATCTACACCCAGGGAGAGGCCTTTGGGATCTGAGCGTGGACCACAACATAGCATTTTCACTCTTTTTGTTGTCTGCTTGCATTTTATTTTGCTCCTTTTTTTTCTGGTTTGATTTAATTTTTCTTGTGTGGCAAGATATTTGTATAAACATATATGCATATATTAGATTTAACATATATTTTTATCATGTTTAACATATATTGGCCTACCTGCCATCTAGAGGAAAGGGTGGGGGAAGGGAGGAAATTGGAACACAGGGTTTTGCAAGGGCTAATTTTGAATAATTATCCACATATATGTTTTGAAAAATAAAAAGCTTTAATAAAGGAAAATATATATATGCAAAGATAGCTTTCAACATTCATGCAAAATCTTTTGTTCCAAATTTTTCTCCCTCCCTTCCCTCCATCCTTTCCTCTAGACAGCAAGTAATCCACTATGTGAAACTGGGCAATTCTTTTATACATATTTCCATGATTATCATACTATACATACAAAAAAATCATATCAAAAAGGAAAAAAAAAACAATTAAGAAAACAAAAAGAAGGGGCAGCTAGGTGGGGCAGTGGATAGAGCACCAGCCCTGAAGTCAGGAGGACCTGAGTTCAAATATGGTCTCAGACACTTAACATTCGCTAGCTGTGTGACCGTGGGCAAGTCACTTAACCTCAACCACCTCAGCAAAAAAAAAAAAAACAAAAAACAGAAAACAAAAGAAAACAAACAACAACAAAAAAGGTGAAAATACTATGCTTTGATCCACACTCAGTCCCCACAGTCTCTCTTGGATGCAGATGGCTCTCTCCATCACAGGTTTGTTGGAATTGGCCTGAATCACCTCTTTATCAATTGTTATATTAAAGGCTTGAGGTAACTCTGGGTATGATGTGTGATGACCAAAGCAACTCATGCCTTTGCTTTATAATTGCTTTCATCTGTTAATGTATGTGTTCATTAAGTTTGATATTTAATTATAAAGAAATGAACAACCAAAAGAAAAGGAGGTTTCCCTCATTTATTATAAAGGTGATAGTTTATTAAACAAAGTTGGAATTAGAACAAATTCATGAGAAAGACATTGCCAGTCTCTTCATGAAAAATAAAAGAACTCTGGATAAATATCAGCAGACTGATGAAGAATATATGGGAGAGCTCAACCGGATCGAAGATGATGATACCCAAGGTAGGCCATCACTTCCTCCAACCTACTAAACATGCAGCCCACGTGTGACCCACGTGCTATTTTATGGCTTTCCAGCTTATTTTCTTCCCTTTGCCTTATAGTTATGGCTCATCTTCTTAGACTTTCTATAATTTTAGCACATTCCCTATCACGCAGATAAGATTCTTTTTTACTTTTCAGTCATTTTGATTTCTTCTTTTAACCCAACAGATTTATACTTTATTTGGAACCCTGTCTCACTTTGAATGTCCTCTGTCTTATCATCTAAAAAAAGGAAGTAGCTGACTCTTTTTCCACTTTTTGAAAGTCCCAGGAAGGTTCTCGGTTCCCTTTCACAAGTCTCTCCGGTCACTGTTCCCCACTTTAGGACATTTATTCCATGTGGGCTCTCCCTGGAGGAAGGCCGTCCCCGGCTTGATTGACAATTGGCTGCCTCACTCACTCCCAACGGGAACTTCCAAACTTCTTTCCTTTCCATTCCTGATTTCTTTCCTTCTCCATCCTTCCACTCTGTGGGGCCAGGACCATCTGTTTAAGGAGTGAGCTGCAGGACTTTGAGACCTAACCTGACTGACTTCAGCCCCCATCCCACGGGGCCTCGAGCCTTTTGTAGGTGGTCTTCCCTCACCAGACCATCAGCTCCTCCAGGGCAGCCCCTTGCCTTATATTCCCCAGCCCTTAGCACTGGGCACGCATGCAGTAGGTGCTTAATAAATGCTGATGGAAGCCCTCTCTTTCATCTTGCCCCTTATTTCCCTTTCACAACCATAGCCATTCTCCCAGCTCCTATTTCTCAGCCAATCAGCTGCCAACTCTGTGACTCCTACCTCATAGCATCTCTCAGACCCTCCCCCCCCCATACTGCCACCACCCCGAAGAAGCTCCCATCCCTTTAGTTTCAGGACTAAAGCTCAGGCCTCCTGCTGGGCTGGCCTGAGGCCAGCCCAGCTCCAAAATTATTCTCCTATATCACAGTCCCCTCCCCCTCCAAGATCTTGCATTCAAGGCTCATCCTGGCCTAGGTCATCAGTACTCCAGTTTCCTTCCTGCTCACTGAGTCAATGGCTGAGCTCCTTGCTGCCCCAGAAAGAGACGCCCCATCTTGGATCAGGGGCTTTTCCCTTCTGTCCCCAAGATTAATCCCTCCTGTCCTCGTGGTGGGCTGTCTGGACTTAGAAAGAACATGCTCCAATGCTGCCCACAACAGTTAAACAATAGAGACCCCCATCTCTGAGGGTGTCCCCAGAGCCTGAATGGACAGGCTGTTTCCCCTCCAACTGGTAGCCCATCGAGAGCAGGGTCGGGGTTTTTCCTTCCTCTGTACCTGCAGTAGGATAGCCCCGTGGGCCTGCCCCCCAAAGGGCTTGTTGGGTGGGCCTCAGAACCGGTAACTGGGAGGGGGCACGGAATTTGGAGATCGGGGAGCGTGGTCCCAGGCACCAGAAAACAGGCACCAGGAGATCATCTCTGCCTCCTGTCACAGACAAGAGCTGGGCAGCTGGGGGCTCTGCTCTGGCCTGGACTCCGTGGGAAGGGTCTGCAGGCAGAAGAAACAAGAGGCAGGGGGGAAACTGTGTGCAAGGGCAGAGGGAGAAGTGTGCAAGGACAGGGGAAATTTGTGCAAGGCAGGGGGGAAATTGTGTGCAAGGGCAGGGAAGAAGCAGTGTGCAAGGGCAGGGGGAGAGGTGAGCAGGAGAGCAAAGATGTGGAGGCTCAGAAATGGGGAGGAAGGAGGGAAATGGTGGCTGTGGTGACTTGTATAGAGGAGAGCTAAATAAATACAGGAGGGCAGCAATGGGGGGGGTGAGTGTGGTGTGTGTGTGTGTATCTGTGTGGGGTGTGTGTGTGTGTGCGTATTATGTGTGTGTGTGTGGTGTGTGTTTTGTGTATGTGTATATGTGTGTGAGTGGGGTGTGTGTGATGTGCGGTTTGTGTGTGTGGTGTGTGTGTGTGAGGGGGCAGTTGGTGCTCCAGATGCCAAAGTGCCAAAGCCTCGTTCCCACACAGGGTGGGGGTGGGGGTCCTCACTATGGTATCCCCGTTCACCCCCCCTTTTATAAAGAACACCCTGGGGTTGGGGGCGGCCTCAGACAATCCCCTTCCCCTTCCCTGCTCAGGGAGATGGCCGCTGGGGCAGCGGGCAGCCCTGCACACTCACCTGGGGTGGGGGTCTGCTCCTCCCACGGGCCATGGCTGCTGGGGCCAGGCCTGGTCCTCTGGCAAGCTGAGTCGGGAGCAGGAGTCTGGGGGACTCTTCTTTCCTTGAGGAGCAGGAGGCCGGCCTGGGGGGATTTACAGAGGGTGAGACCCCCCCCAGCATTACAAAGCCCCAGGCCCAGCCCTAGGGGGAGACTCCCACCAGCTGCAGGAGGGAGACAGCAGGGGGTCTCTGAACAGGAAGACTTCTTCCCTCGCTCTTTCTGATTCTTTCCTGCCCCTTCACTCACAGACTCAGGAGGCAGAGGGGGCTTGGGGATCCCAGATGGGATGAGCGCCCCCTCCCGGCGATCCTCTTCCCTCTCTGCATCCCCTCTTCCCACTCAGCCCACACAGAATCCGGACTGATGGCTCGGTGGGAGGGGGGAGAAAGGAGGGGGTTTGGGAATGGGGGGGGGCGTCTCTGGGATGAAGCTGTCAGGAATAACCAGGGTCAGCCTGGGCTGGGAGACACAATCCTGTCCAGGATTCGGTCTGCTGACAGGGGCCCAGAGGCAGGGAAGGAGGCCGGGGGAAGGGAGGG
>JAJPUD010003071.1:5196-75206 GCA_023553655.1 Myrmecobius fasciatus | reverse complement strand
GATTCTCCTGGTCATTACAGATGAGCTTTGGATTCTCCTGGTCATTATAGATGAGCTTTGGATTCTCCTGGTCATTATAGATACAAAGCATTTCTCCAGCATGACTGTTCTGAGGTCTGATAAGGTCTGGATTCAAGCTGAAGGCCATCTCATACTGGTAAGTTTGCCCCTCAGGAAGCTTCTCAAGAGACTTAACAATCTCTACTGGTTCAGTAGAGCATTCCCTGTATTTACTACCTTGAGAAGAATCCTTCCTGGAGATCATTTTCTTACAGCGAATCAGGACTGAATATTGTCTGAAACGTTCACCTTTATCAGAGTTGCGGAGATTCTTTTGATTTTTCTCGGTCTTGATTTCAGAGTCATAGATTTCCTTCAAATTGAAGTCACGGTGACCATTTTTCATGGATCTCTGCTGTTGTGATCCTTCCAAAGAAATGCTCAGCATAGTCTCTCCGTCTGAAGGAAACAAAGAAACAAATATATATACATAATAACAGATTCACAGGCTTAAATATCCTCTTCTCTCAGGGCTGGTGCTCTATGCACTGCGCCACCTAGCTGCCCCATACTTGCTTATATTTCTAAGTGTGGGTACAAACCATGACCTAAGCAGCAGTTTTAACAAGTGTCAAATAGAAGTAGTGTGCTTAGCATGTCTGTTATATCATTTTAGCAGTACTGCTATACTAGAATGAGTTCATGAACAGTATGAGAAGTGCACTGTGGAGAAATGTAATTTACATGACTTCAGACCTTTTTGGTTGGGTTTTCTAAGGCTTTCATTTCTGGCAGATTCTGTCATTAATTTAATTGTACTCATTAAAAATGGCGATTACCAGTTTGCACTCAGAAAAATAATTTCTTTGGGAAGGCACCACTAAGTTTCTTACTGTAGGGAAGAGACCAGTATCTTACAATGGAACAGAAGGCTATTATTGCCAAGTACCAAGACTAGACAATGATCCCTGATGCGATCAGGTCCAGCCTGGACTTCTGGGGTTCTTTTCCTTCTTATTGACTGTATATACCTCTATCTCACTGTTCTTCAGTGGCTATATCAACCTATTTTAGAGGATCCCCAGGGATAAACCTCATGGTTCTCTGTATTGACTGTAGGGGCCATGCTTTTGGTGTAAGAAATAAAGAAGTCTTAGCTCTTTGCCTGAGGCTCAGATAAGGCCCACATCTCCTAAGTGCCCCTGGAAGGTTTGAAATGCTTGTATCCTCCCAATCATGGTTATCCCATCATCTTCACACTCAGACAAGCAGCCTAAGATTGGGTTGTAAAGCCCAGGTAGGGACACAAATGCTCCAAGGCCAGTGGGGGAAGCCTCCTGCTCCATAGGACACAACAGGGAACAAGAAAGCTCAGGGGAGGAGTTCCTGAGACCCCTATCTTCTCCTCCTGGTGGCTGTTAGCCGCTCATCAGAAAGAACTTTTCCTTTATGGGTATCAGGCAAGTTGGATACATATTTTGGAGATGGAGGTGACTTTGCAGAAATACATATGACCCAGTATGCATTGGAAAAGGGAAGAAAGAAGAAAATGCCCAAGGCATTGGCCATTGGGGTGGATGCAGAGTGAAAAATTAAACATGATGCAATCGCTCAATGGGGACAATCAAAGGACAAGGTCGATTATAGCAAGTCCACTGACCTAGCTCCCAATGAAATTGTGAAGGCAGATGACCCAGTCCTACTAATGAAGATACCATTCCAGAAAAGACAAGGGTGGCTCTACAGAAATCTGTGCTGGAGCTGCAGATAAGCTAGCTCCAGCTCAGTCTATCCAGTGTAAACCATCTCAGCAAGGAGTAGCTTCCAGTTCTGGAGCTAAGCAAAGAATTATTCAGATGGTGGAAATGCAAAAAGATCCCATGGGGCCTCCAAGATTCAAACTGAATAAAACCCAGCAGGGCCCGGTACCTACAAAGACTTGCCCAAAGCAAGAACATCACTTTCCTAAGAGGCAAGTCAGGCTCTCCAATTTCCTTCTCCCTTTGCAGAACCTCCACTGCACTTTCAATCCTTTCTTCCAATTCGACTACACTTTTTAGTGGGTCATGGCTCTTCCTGTTTCTCTTTATTGACTAATTTTGATGCATTATCACAATCATCCTTTGGATATTTCATATGCCAGGCTGAGCAATAGTTCTGTTGTTATACAGTAACTTTCAATATTGTACCCAACTTTCCTTATGTTGTATTCAAATCCCTAGTTATGTCACTTCTAGCACACATACTAAATATTCATTTTATTCCATTACTTCTCATATGTACAGGAATAATTTACTTTCCTTGGTGAGCCCTTTTTATCAGGAAGAGGACAGCAGGCTTTGCTATTAGTCCTATTGCAGCCATTGCCATTTTGTGGTTGATGAACTCTCTAGGATTTGATAATAATGGCTTATGGGGTTTGAGCAAAAAAAAAAAAAAGAAAAGAAAAGAAAAAAAAGAAAAGAAAAGAAAAAGAAAAAAGAAAGGAAGAAAAAATTCAATGGAAGCTTTAGTAGAAGATAAATGCCTGATTTTATTATAAATATTTTAAAACAAAAATGGAATCAATATCAACAAGAAAAACCAACATTTTCCTTGGGAACAATCAGTCTAACAGTTTTCTTTCTATACTGATTCCAAACTATTGTGATGATTCCTACAATGCTTTTCTGAGTCATGCACTGATTATATCCTACTCTGGCCACTTCAGACTAAGTGCAATATGGTTTTTGGTTTTTTGGGTTTTTTTTTTTTTCAGTTTCTCAATCTGATATCAAATTGTTTCCCAAGAGCCATAATCATTTGAAATCCAAATGCAAATGGATTGCAAGAGGATGGTCAAATTATGGCCATTGGCTGTCAGTCACTGCACCACAGTAGTTCCCTCATTCCCAGGTTACCTCCTAAGGACCAGCAGGCATTTGTACAGATGGCAGGCTCTTTGAAAACCATGAGCACACATTACAAGCCATCGCAAACCCATCGTGGACCGTCCCAACCATTCTACAAAAGCGATCCTTCTGTTGCCTCTCGTGACACTCTGAAGGCTACTTTCTGATTTGAACTTGTCCTGCACTTATGTTAATACTCTTCAGTTGAACAGATTTCCAAAAGAATTGCTTGGAAACCCGGGCCAGTCATTCAGAAGAGTTTTTGTAAGAGAATAGCTAGTACACCAGTGATAGAAAGAAGAAAGCTAAATCTGAAGAGATTTTTTTCCTTAAAAACATTTTCCTTTTTTTTTTTTAATAAACATGTAAACATTGTAAACAAAATGGGGGCAGCTAGTTGGCACAATGGTTAGAGTACCAGCCCTGAAGTCAGGAGGACCTGAGTTCAAATCCAGTCTCACATACTTAACACTTCCTTGCTGGGTGACCCTGGCTAAGTCACTTAACCCCAATTGCCTCAGCAAAAAAAAAAAAAAAATACCTGCAACTGATCTTCAAGTACATTCATCATTTAATACACTACTTGTCATTACCGAATAGAAAAAATTCTCTTTCCCACCATACCCAGCACTTCATGTTAATTTTGTAGGCTGGATAGGGAGCTAGAAAGAAAAAGATTTCCAACTCTCAACAAAATAGCTTGTAAAATTCTCCTCCCATTTTCTACCTCATTCACATGTGAAGAAACATTTTCACTACATTCTGGTTAAAAACCAAAATACAGGGTGGCCCAATAGATGGAGAGCTGGCCTGAAGTCAAGAAGACCCAAGTTCCAGAGCCACCTCAGAAACTTCTTAGCAATGTAACCTGGGGCAAACAATGTCTGCTTGCCTCAGTTTCCTTATTTGCACGAGGAGAATAACATCCATTTTCTGAGATTCTCCTGCTAAATCAACTGGAATCATGTTTGTAAAGTTCTAGCACCTCTGGGGTACTACATAATGGTTAGCTATTATTATCATTTTGACTACTTTCCCCTCAAGCCCTCTGCTCTCCTTTTTGAAATGCTCCTATTGAGTTGAATATTTTTCCTCACCACAACCCCTTCCTTTGCCTGGATCAGCTATTCCTGGGGCTTTGTATTATTTCCAGGTAAGATGATGGCTTTCACTCTCAATGTTGAATGAAGGGAGAGAAAATCATGAAACCAGGATATTGGGGTCCACTATGAATGTAAGTAACAGAAGTTTGGTGCCCACTGGGGCAAGGCAGGCCTTTAACATCTCCCTCGCCAACCCTCTATTCCACTCACCAAAGCAGCTTTTCCAAAACTTTTATTCCTCCTCAACACTCACATATAAATTTCTCCCACCCACCCTCCCAGCTGAGAACTTGGCCTTTTGTTTCAGTGAGACGACAATCAAACATTTACCAAGCGCTCTCTTAGCCCCTCCTCATCTCCCATGAATCAGAAGCCTTCTTGTCCCGCTTTACCACAGACTCTCATGAAGTTTCACAAGGCAGATCTCCTCCAGCACATTCTCTACTCTATCATCTCCATTTTCTCACATTTTTAATCTCTCCATTTCTACAACTGCCACAAAGGAAATCATTTCTCCTAGGTCTTCAAAAAAACCCTAACTTCATCCATCCACACCCATAGATAGCATCCTTTATCTCTCTTCCCTTTCATGGCCAAACGCCTCAAGATGACCATCTACATCTGGGGTCTCCGCCTCCTTTATTTTCATTCTCAGTAGACTGCAGTCTGGCTCCCAACTTTACTCTAACTGAAATGCCTCCCTCCAACATGACCTGTCTCAGTCCTCACCCTTGGGCCCTCTCTGCAGCCTCCAACACTGCCCATCACTTCCCTTTCCCTGATGCTTTCTTCGCTTTCTCTTGGTTCTCTTATGTTTAAAATTGACCTCATTATCACTCCCTCGACACCCCCCCCCATTTTCCCACATTCTCAGGACTGTCCAGTCTCCTTTCCCACTGATCACTCCCTCCCAAAGGGGACACTATCCCCTCCCCGTCCTCCCTCACACACTCAGGCCATCCTCCCTCTCCACAGTCCCTCTCCTGGAAAGTCCTGCTGGCCCACCTCTCTCCCCTACAGCTCCTTCCCTCCCAGCATGGCCAGTTTCCAGGTTCAGGATTCAATGACCCCACACCTGCTATTGGGTCTCACCAGCTCCCGCCTCCTCCCAGGTCAGCTGTCTAATTCCTCTCCTTAAGGCTCACTTCTGACCCCATTGCTGCCTCCTGCACATGATCCCATGGCTCCCTAGCACCAGGAGCACCTACACATTCCCCTTGTGGATCCCTCTCCCCCCTTTCCAGGCTTTTTCCACTCTTGCTCCTTCTCCTCACATACTACAATCTCTCCCTTGCCCAGGACACACTAGCTCCAGTCTCTGGGGGGTTGCTAGGCTGCCCCTCTTGCCTAAAATGCTCCCTAGCTTCCCTCAGGCCCCAGCTACAGCCCACCTCCCACAATAAGATTCTAGGTGCCTTCCCTCCCTTGGCTAGCTGTAAGCCATCCTGGAAATAGCACACTTTACATGCTCTGTCCATGTTGTTTTCCTCACTGGTTGATGAGTTCCTTGAGAGTGGGGGCATCCCCTGCCGGTCTCTGAATGCCCGGCACTTAGCAGGAGGCCTGGTACACAGTAGGCACTTAATTAATGCTGGATGACTTAGAGAAGGGCTCAGAAAGAGGCTGTATGGGAGAGCCTGAGCCCTTTTGGGATATCTTCAGGAGAGTTCCATGACCCAAAGTTCCAAACAGTGGCTCTAATAACATCATAGTTTTATCACTGGAAGGGAAGAGAAAGGCCTTCCATCCAGCCCCTGCCTTTCACAAACTGGGAAACTGAGGTTCAGGGACTTTCCCACTGCTAAAAAGGGTCTGAAAAAGAATTGTAAATGGTGGTCCTGCCCCCCCTACCATGTAAACTGGGGCTGCCTCTTGGGTAACAGCCCTCATACACCTGCTTTCCCTCACTCACCTGGGCAGGAGCTTCTGGGGTCTGCTCGCTCAAGCATCCACGGAGCTTCCCCTTGCTCAAAATGGGAGAGCAAATCTTCTCTGGGAAGTGGAAGTCCTGAGAGTGGGGAACAAGGAAGGGGTGAGGAGGAGGGACACTGGTGATTTAGTACTCTTTAGGGGAGGGGGCAGGCAAAGGAGGATAACAGGAGGTCCTCAGGACTCCCCAAGAACTTTTTCCATGATGTTTATTGTTGGGAGCTTTAGTAGGGGATGGGAAGGAGATCATTGGAAGCTAATTTGGAATCAGAAAAGTCTTCCTAGAAGCAGGGGCTGAAAACACAGATTCATTCTCTAGAAACCAGAGGCAGTTGGTGGGACAGTGGAGAGAGCCCAGGTCTGGATTCAGGAAACACTCAGTGTCCGACACTTATTAGCCAAGAGCCAGGCAAGTCACTTAACCTCTGTTTGCCTGAGTTTCCTCAATTGTAAAATGGGAATAATAATATCATCTAACTCTCATCTTCTTAAACTGTAGTATATGTGTTCTTTTAACTGAATGTGGAGGTCATAAAACTCATTTATTATCAGTAAATGTTTGATTTATATACCTATCTTATAAACCTATATACCCAAGGTCATGTAAAAATTTCTCAGGTAAAAAAGGGTCATGAGTAGAAAAAGTTTAAGAAGTTCAGATTAACTCAAAGATTTGCTGTGAGGATCACATTTTAAGCACAGTGCTGACACATAGTAGGGCTACATGCATCCATTCCCATCCTTTCCTTTCACACCATTTATGCTGGAATTTAGGGGGACAATGAAGGAAGAACAATGACATACTTGTTATAACAGGCTTCTGAGAGTCAGGATAGGAGCTGTGTGTGACCTTCAAATTTATGCTTTGAAAATTTATGCTAAGAAGAACCCTCACAACCAGACCCAACCTAAAGAGGAAGAGGCTGCTTTGGGAACAGTAAGGCTTCCCCTTACTGCCCAGCAGGTTTTGGAGATCCAGCAGACAACATTCACATTTAGGGAGAGGTTGACTAGAACAACCTCTGAGATGACTTCCAATCTGAGATTCTTCAATACCTCAGGCTCCCTAGAACCAGTAAGTGACAGCTTCAGGGGCAGCAAAGAAAACTCTCAACTTATTATCTCATGATGCAAAAACCTTTTATAGGAAAGTCAGGGAGCAGGAGAACCCTGTCTCTTGGGATGTAAAGATCCATATTTTGGGTTTTCTAATAATTGACTGCTTGAAACTGTGGAGAGGAAAAGAAGGCAGTCCCTTTGATGGTAGATTTCTAGTCCTAGGGGAAGTGTCCTTACCCAGGGAAAGCAGGTTCCAGGTATTCTCCAGCATGACCTCCTTGTACAGCTCCTTCTGAGAAGGGTCCAAGAGCCCCCACTCCTCCCGGGTGAAGTCCACAGCCACATCCTGGAAGGTCACTACCTCCTAGACAATCAAAAGTAATGAGACTTAGAACTGAAAGATCTCAAAATCTAGCTCATCCAACGTTCAGAAGGCAACTGAAGAACAGAGAAGGTATTTCCCAAATATGTCAGAGCCAACACTTAGAACCACAGTCATAAAAAGTCCAATGGAATATTGAGAAAAGCTTTTTTTATTTGTACTTGAAATAAAATGGACATATATTACTATGAATTACTTCTCCCTGTGTGATCTATCAGAGATATAGGAGGATCTCTGGAGGAGAAAGAGAAAGTCATGTTCTTCATCAGAACAGACGTAAGTGATATGTTATAAAGAAAATTCCATCAAAAGTTGGCGAGATGCTGTGAATTCTGGGATGGAACAGTAGGAGGGAAGCTTCCTATGATCACTGAAAAGAGAGTAAAGAAAAAGAAAAAATTTAGCTTATTTCCTGAGTGACTGAAATAAAGTCTTATCTAAATGAAAACATAAAAAGAATTCTTTCGTGTGTGTATCAATGTATTTTAATCTTTTTTTCCCTCAATAGTATTTTATTTTTTCAAATACATGTAAAAATTATTATTATTATTATTATTTTTTTTTTTTGCTGAGGCAATTGGGGTTAAGTGACTTGCCCAGCATCACATAGCTAAGTGTTAAGTATCTGAGACCAGATCTGAACTCAGGTTTTCCTGACTTCAGGGCTGGTGCTCTATCCACTGCACCACTTACCTGCCCATATTTATTCATTTTTATAAGATCTTTTGTTCCAAATTTTTCTACCTCGCTCCTTTACCTCTCCCCCTGCCCAAGACAGCAAGCAATATAATCTAGATTGAATATGTGATTCTTTTAAATGAATTTCCATATCTGTCAAAATCAGACCTAAAAGGAAAAAAGGTATGAGAAAGAAAACGCAAACAAAAAAACAAAAGCAAAAGATAAAAATACTATGCTTCGATCCACAATGAAAAGGATTTTTAAGAGATATTAATCACAGTATGGACTGAACTGAGCAGTGTGAGACTGTTTCCATTTGAGGGGGAAAGAGTCATCGATTGTTAGACTGGGGGCTTGTGGTACCTCTAGCTATGTTGCATCACAGCCAAAATGTCATATGCCTTTGCTGTATGATTGTTTTCATTTGTTAATGGCGTATATTCATTTATTTTTTGACCCGTCCCGCGGGTCTCGAACTAAGGGTGCCTGAAATCTCGCATCAGCCTGTGAGCCGAAGGCTGGGGAGGCTTCAACCTGGGGATGGGCTGTGAAAGGAAAGAATGGAGACCACTCTGTATAGGGGCAGAATAGCTCGTTTATTGAGGCAAAGTACAGGGTTTATATACATTGTGGGGCAAATGCCACGTAGTAAAACTTTCATATAACAAAGGATGTAACATCTGTTGACCATTTGTCAGGAAATTGAGTAAGGGGAGGAATCTTTGTGTATGTGTGACCTCTTGAAGCAGGATGCCTGCTTGACACTTTCTTGAGGTAATTGATCGTATCCTGCTTCCTGGTATGCACTTTTTGGGGGCAGGGGTTTGGTAATGCACTTTTTGGGGGCAGGGGTTTGGTGATGTTTAATAGGCTCTTTGTCTCTAACAATTTTTATATTTAGTTATATAGAAATAAAAATAACTAATATGGGCAAAGGAGGTTCTTTCATTTACCATAAAGGTGAAATTTTATTAACCAAGATTGGAGTTTGATCTAATCCATAAGAAAGACATTGTCAGTTTCTGTTCCAATTTTACTACATGTGCCGCTGAAGCAAGTGGTGCCAGTTTCCTTGTGGGAAAAAACAAAAGGATCTAAATGTACTCCTAGAACCCTATAATCTGGGAGAACAAGAATCAAGAGAAGGGGTTGCAGTAAACTGATGAACAACATACAGGAAAACTTGACCAGACCTAAAAATATATCGATACTTGGGCTAGATTATCTATTTCTCCAACCTCTTAAAAATGGAGCTCCAGCCAAGGTGCATAGATCTGACCATCTCCTATTTCATTTTCTTCTAATTCTGTTATAGCAATATGACTCACTTTTTTAGAATTTCTTTTTATTTTTGAGCAGTTCTCTTATCATGAGAGTAAAGTTCTTTCAACTTTGTCATTTTGATTTCTTCATTAAAACAGCAGATTTATGCTCACTGTGAAATCCAAATTTCAGCTTTAACTTTCCTTATTTCTGTTTCTGAACAATTAAGGAACGGATTGATCTTTTTTCCACTTTTTGAGATTCCCAAGGTCTTATGTGCCTTTCCTTTTCACTAGTCTCTTGATTCTCTGTGCTGTTAGGTCACTTCATTCATGTCCAACTCTCCAAAACCCCATTTGGGTTTTCTTGGCAAAGATACTGGAGTAATTTGCCATTTCCTTCCCCAGCTCATTTTACAGATGAGGAAGCTGGGACAATCAGAGTTGAGTGACTTGCTCAGACTCACATATTTACTAAGGATTTGAACTCATGAAGATGAGTCTTCCTGATTTCATGCCCAGTGCTCCATTCACTACACCAGCTAGCTACCCCATCTCTTGTGTCAATATTCTTCATTTCATAGCATTTATTCACAGTGTAGGCTCTCACTGGAGAAAGGCAATCCTTTTCTTGATTGATCATCACTCCCAGTAGAATCTCAAAATAAAGTTCTTTCCTTCTCCATCCTCCCACATTCATCCTTCATCACTGTGGGGTGGAGCCATGGACTCCAATTCTCTATTTTAAGGGAATGGCCCAGCTGGCCCCTCTCATCTCTGACCTGGCTGCCCTGCTTTTGGGATGCCTCTAGCATGCACCAACCAGCTCATTTTGGGGATCACTTCCTCATCCTGTACCATCTCATCTGCCTTGTTACTCGACCTCCTTCCTACCCTCAGCCTCTGTGAGTAGCGGACTTTGATTTAAGGAGAGAGCCCAGGTGACTCTGATTTCTCACTTGGATGCACAGGTTTGGGACTTAATCATATTGACATCTCCACCACACCTCAGGGTCTGGTACTTTCTCCCATCCCTCTCAACTTTTTGCCTTCCGTTTGTGTGTTGTCTTTTCCATTAGAGTATAATGTCCTCAAGGGTGGGAACTATCTCATTGAAGGTTTGAATTCCCAGGCCTTAGCACAGAGTCTAGCGCAAAGTAAGTGATCAATATTGATTCAGTATGGAGGGAATCAAGGGGATTAAGATAGTAAGCGATCATTTGGGGGAATTAAGAAAACTAATTCCATCTTGTGGCTCAATTCTGGAGCTAATTCAGTTTCCTTTTTATTAAATTATGGGTTAACTTCTCCTTGATTAAAAAAAAAATCTTTATATAATTGTGGGAAATGGAAGAAAACTTGACTGCATTGTTTGAGCCTAGTCACAACTGGACCTCTACTTGTAACTTAAACCTTTAACTAAGAACTTAGACTTATGCTGATCAGAAACCGAGTGGGACCCAAAGATTGATATAATGAGTTTTCTCACAATTATACATCTCAGGGTGGAGCCAAAATGGCGGAGTGAAAAGGTGACTTTCTGCCTCTCCTCCGATCTTCTCTCAAATCAACAATAAAATAAGCCTCTGAACTGATCTTCAAGTCAACGAACTCAGAAATATTTGGGCATGGCTCTCTGGATATCTGCATACAATTATACACCTCAATAACCCATGATCATTAATTATTGTTTCCATGATCTTTTGATTGTAAACAGATACTTTTGGGGAGTGAGAACCCCTCCTTTGCTGATTTCAGGGAATTGTACCTGTTTACCCTCCCCCTCCCAACTTTGGGGATCTTTCATCTTTCATCCAGTTGGAAATCAGATTGCCTAATGTCCTACCGTTTCCTTCTAATTAATTGTCCTTATTTGTGAAACTGTCTAAAAGTCTGCCTCCCTCTAAGGTGAGAGGTCTGGTCCACAACTGACAGATTGCTTCATAAATCGATGTGCTTGGAAGCGCCAACCTTTGCTTCTTGGTCACTTCATTTTCCTCATGGCATTGTTGACCCCCATCACTGTCATTTCTCCACT
The DNA here is from genome assembly GCA_023553655.1 of Myrmecobius fasciatus. Taxonomy (NCBI): domain Eukaryota; kingdom Metazoa; phylum Chordata; class Mammalia; order Dasyuromorphia; family Myrmecobiidae; genus Myrmecobius; species Myrmecobius fasciatus. The sequence goes on along the minus strand of JAJPUD010003071.1, from coordinate 63,861 downwards.
CTGTCATTATTTTCCTTACTAAAGCCATTGAACATGGGCTCCATGATGTTCAGTCTTTCTTCTATATTCACATGACCAAAAGAGACCTCAGCCCCTTCCCTCCTGCTTTCCAAGAAAGCACCGTGCTCCCACCAGCTGGTAGTATCATTCTCAACTCCCATTTCTTATCCAATCAGCTGCCGTCAGTGAATTTTACCTCACAGGATCTCTCACAGTCCCCCTTCTCTCCTCTGATCCTGTGACCAGCTTGATCCAGGCTCCCCCCCACCTCATCCTGGGACTGTTGCTCTTGCCTGCTGCTGGGCCAGCCAGCCTACAGACTGGCCCCCTTCCAAAGTATCCTCCTCTTGGTCCATAAAATAATTCTGCTCAGTCACTTCACTGTCACTGTCCACTCAGTCAGGTCTGATTGTGTGACTCCTCTGCTCAGTAAACTCCAGAGGCTCCCGACCATCTCCAAGATCAAATACAAATTCTGTAGCACTTAAGGCTCATAACTCAGACACCACTAGGTATCCCAGTGTCCTTATTCTTTATTTCCTGCCACATACTTATTGAGCCAATGACACTGGCCTCTTTCCTACACCAGAAGAAACTCCATCTCTTAGTCCACAGCAGCATTGGAACTCAACTCTTCCTAACTTCAGATCTAGATCTCTAACCACTTGGCCACCTCGCTGCTCACAAGACACATATGAGTAGACAAATGTTAATCTGACCAAGGAAGGCAATATCTGCATGGGGAGCAGAAAAGCTTCCTTAAAAAAAGTATCATTTGAGCTGAATCTTGAAGGAAGCCAAGGATTCTTTATTTTTTACTTTGTTCTAAATTTAATGACCATCCCAAAAGGTGGGTGGTCATAAACAAATCAGAAAAAAAGAAGATTAAGGGAGAATCATGAATTATCGTGTTCAGCTTCTTTTTAATAGACATGTAGGGGGTCAGCTAGGTGGCACAGTGGATAGAGCACCAGCCCTGAAATCAGGAGGACCTGAGTTCAAATCTGGTCTCAGACACTTCCTAGATGTGTGACCCTGGGCAAGTCACTTAACCCCAACTGCCTCAGGAAAAAAAAAAAAAAGACATGTATAATCTATATCAGATTATGTACTATCTGGCAGAGGGGGAAGGTAAGGAAAGGAGGGAGAAAAAAATTGGAACTCAAAATCTTACAAAAATGAATACTGTATATTTCTACCATGTTTAACATATATTGGACTACTTGCCATCTAGGGGAATGGGTATGGGAAGGGGAGGGAAAATTGGAACACAAGGTTTTGCAATGGTTAATGTTGAATAATTGTCCATACATATGTTTTGTTTTGTTTTGTTTTTGCTGAGGCAATTGGGGTTAAGTGACTTGCCCAGGGTCACACAGCTAGGGAATGTTAAGTGTCTGAGACCAGATTTGAACTCAGGTCCTCCTGACTCCAGGGCTGGTGCTCTAACCACTGCACCACCTAGCTGCCCCCATGCATATGTTTTGAAAAACAAAAAGCTTTAATAAAGGGGAAAAAATGAATGGTGAAAACTATCTTTACAAGTAATTGGAAAAATAAAATACTATTAAGATTTTTAAAAATAATAGTAACTGACAACATTAACATGTTCCTTTCAAAGATGTTTCCCCAAATTCTTCTCTTCCCTCCTGGGAATTTTCACAAAAGCTTTGGGGGGAAGTGGGGACTCAAGGAAATGGGTACAGAGAAAACCCTCCCTAATTAGAGAAAACTGGTAACTCTGGTAACTCAGTTGATGGAATCCTGGACATGGAGTTCAAATTCAGATTCAGACACTTTCTAACTGTATAGTGCAGTGCAAATTACCTACTCACAGTTTGCCTTAATTTCCTCAACTGTGAAATAAAGATAATAGCTGCACAAACAGCTGGGAACAGCTCTGTGCCTCAGGAGCAGAGCTCAACTCTAAAAGTCATGCAATAGGAAAAAAATTAGGATGAGCAATAACCAAAAACAAACAAACAAACAAACAAACCCTTGACTATAGAAAGCTACTATGGTCACAGGGAAGAAAAAAGCTCAAAAAGAAAATCTAAACAATTGGGAATATGTCAACTGCTCTTGGGTAGGCCGAGCTAATAGAATAAAAATGACAATTCTATCTAAATTAGTCTACTTCTTCAGTGTCACACCAAACTGCCAAAAGACATTTTATAGAGCTGGAAAAATAATAACAAAATTCATCTGGAAGAACAAAAGATCAAGAATATCAAGGGAATTAATGGGGAAAAATGCAAAGGAAGGTGGCCTAGCTGTACCAGAGCTAAAAATGTATTATAGAGCAGCAGTCATCTAAAGTTTATGGCACTGGGGCAGTTAGGTGGCACAGTGGTTAGGGCACCAGCCCTGAAGTCAGGAGGACCTGAGTTCAAATCTGGTCTCAGACACTTCCTAGCTGTGTGACCCTGGGCAAGTCACTTAACCCCAAATGCCTCAGCAAAAAGCAAAAAAAAAAAAAAAAAAGCTTATGGCACTGGCTAAGAAACAAAGTAGTGGATCAGTGAAATAGGTATACAAGATACAATAGGCAATGACTATAAGAAGCTAGTATTTGATACCCAAAGACTCCAGCTTCAAACTCTATTTGACAAAAACTTCTGGGAAAACTGGAAAACAGTATGGCAGAAACTAGGAATTGATGAACATCTTACACCTTCTACCGAGATCAAGTCAAAATGGATACATGATTTAGATAAAGGGTGATAGTATAAGCAAATTAGGTGAAAATGGATAGTTTACCTGTCTGATCTTTGGAGAAAGAATTTATCACCAAACAAGAAATAGAGAACATTATGAAATACAAAAGGCATAATTTTGATTACGTTAACTTAAAAAAGTTTTTTGCACAAACAAAATCAATGCAGCCAAGATAAGAAGGAAAACAGGAAACTGGGGGGAAATGTCTCTGATAAGATCAGTGTTTCTGATGAAGGCCTCATTTCTAAAATGTATAGAAAACTGAGTCAAACTTATAACAATACAAGTCATTCCCCAATTAGAAAATGAACAAAAGCTATGAACAGACAATTTTCAGATGAAGAAATTAAAGCCATCTATAATTATATGAAAAAATGCTCTAAATCACTATTGATTAGAGAAATGCAAATGAAGTTAACAATGAGGTACCACTTCACACCTCTCAGATTGGCTAAGATGACAAGAGAATATAATAAAAAATGTTGAAAGAGATGGAAATCTAAAATTGCACTGTTGGTAAAGTTGTGAACTGATCCAATCATCCTGGAGAGCAATTTGGAACTATGCCCAAAGGGCTATCAAACTGTGCATACCCTGTGATCCAGCAATGTCTCTACTGGGTCTGTATTGCAAAGAGGTCATAAAAAAGGAAAAGGACCCACATGTGCAAAAATGTTTGTGGCAGCCCTTTTTGTAGTGGCTAGAAACTGGAAACTGAGTGGATGGCCATCAATTGGAAAGTGGCTGAATAAGTATTGGAATATGAATGTCATGGAATATTATTGTTCTGTAACAAATGATCGGCATGATAATGATTTCAGAAAGGCCTGGAGAGACTTACAAGAACTGATGCTAAGTGAAGTGAGCAAAACCAGAATAACATTGTACACAGCAACAATATTGCGTGATGATCCACTATGATAGACTTAGCTCTAGTCAGCAACTCAGTGATCCAAGAAAATTCTAATAGACTTAGGATAAGAAATGCCATCCGCACCCAGGGAAAGAACTGTGGAAACTGAATATAGATTGAAGCATACTATTTTCATCTTTTTTTTTTCCTTATGTTTTTCCCCCTTTTGTTCTGATTTTTTTTCCCAACATGATTCATGTGGAAATGTTAAAAATAAATATACATGTATATATGCTTTCTAGCCTGGGGAGAGGGTAGGAAGGGAGGGGAAAAAAAATTGGAAGTAAAAAGAAAAATCTTAGAAAAATGAATGTTGAAAACCATGCTTATATATAATTGGAAAAATAATAAACTATTAAAATAAATTTTTAAAGAAATAAAAATAATAATACCATTTACCTCATTGGGTTGTGAGGATTATCAAAAATAGATTTGGGGAAAAACATAATTGGTTCCATTTTTTTTTTTTGAATTATGCTATATCTTTGTCTTTCAGACCTCTTGGCAGATGCTGGCTCTGGGGGCAGAGCACACTCACCTGGGGCGGGGGTCTGCGCCTCCCACGGGCCATGGCTGCTGGGGCCAGGCCTGGTCCTCTGGCAGGCTGAGTCGGGAGCAGGATTCTCGGGGACTCTTCTTTCCTTGAGGAGCAGGAGGCCGGCCTGGGGGGATTTACAGAGGGTGAGACCCCCCTCAGCATTACAAAGCCCCAGGCCCTGCCCTAGGGGGGGAGACTCCCACCAGCTGCAGGAGGGAGACAGCAGGGGGTCTCTGAACAGGAAGACCTTCCCTCGCTCTTTCTGATTCTTTCCTGCCCCTTCACTCACAGACTTAGGAGGCAAAGGGGGCTTGGGGATCCCAGACAGGATGAGCGCCCCCTCCCGGCGATCCTCTGCCCTCTCTGCATCTCCTCTTCCCACTCAGCCCACACAGAATCCGGACTATACTGACTGCTTGGGGAGGTTGGGGATGGGGGGAGGAGGCTCTGGGATAGGACTGTCAGGAATGACCGGGTCGGCCTGGGAGCAGGAAAGGAGGCCAGGGGAAGGAGGGGTCTGGGAGGCAGGACACGGTAACAAAGTTGCTGGGAAAGCCGGCCGAGCGTGTGCTGGGGTGGGCTCCTGGGACCCTCTTTTGGAGCTCAGGCCTGGAGGCTGCTTCTCGGGGTCCCTGGAGGGAAAGTGGAGACAGGGGTGCAAATGCCTGGGATCTGGTGGGGAGCCTGCACGAGAAGCCCGGGTCCCGTGAAGGGAGGCCAGGCAGGAGCTTTGGAGTCTGGGTCCTGGGTAAAGGAAACAGGACTCCCGGGTCTTTATAGGGAGCCAGGGCTGCCAGTGGGACAACCGAATCTCTGAACAGGAGTTGGAGGCAGGGAGACAGGACACGTGGGCTGGCCCGAGAGGCTGAAGGCAGTACTCCGGGGTCTCGATGGGGGAGGTCTGAATGTTGGGCAAGTGATCCAATGATAAAACCGGGGATGGAACCCCAGAACCTTTGGGATGGGGCAAGAGACAGGGGCAGGGAGACTTTGGGAAAGAAGAGGGTCCCTGGTGGCCTGGAGGACACTCAGCAGGAGGTCTCGTGGAAAAAGGAAGCCAGCTGAAGCGGAGCAGCGCATGGCTTCCTGATTCAGACCTACCTGGGAACTGCAAGCACAGGGCCGGCTTCTGGAAGGCGCGATCCCAGCTCCAGAGAAAGAAGCGCAGAGATCTCTGCTCAGAGAGGAGACGGAGAGATCTCTGCTCAGAGAGGAGGCGGAGAGATCTCTGCTCAGAGAGGAGGCGGAGAGATCTCTGCTCAGAGAAGGCGGAGAGATCTTAAAGAGAGGGAGGCGAAAAGATCTCAGCTCAGAGAGGAGGCAGAGAGATCCCAAGCTCCGGGAAAGGAGGCCGAGAGATCTCGGCTCAAGGCTGAGAGATCTCAGCTCAGAGGGAAGGTAACAGCGCGATCTGAGCTCCTCTGAGAAGGAGGCAGAGAGATGCAGTTCCAAGGGTTTCCGTTTCCAGCCAGCCCGCCCAGTCCAGATGCCAGCCCAGGATCTTCCCTTTCTTCCAATGGCTCCCGGAGCCAGGATCTCCGAGCCGGCCTGCCTCTCCTCCCCAAGCCCAGCCCTCCATCACATGGAATGGCTTGGCCACTGGAATAACCCTTTCCCACTCCAGACTCCGCCCAGGCCCCCAAATCCCACCCCCAAGGTTCAAGTTCCGTCAGGGCCACTACTCCCCCCCTTCCCCTCCCCCTCAGGCGGCTTCTCAGTGAGACTCCTCCCACATCCCCTCTCCCCCAGCTGAGCACAAGGTCAAGGTTTTCCTCCCGCTGTCCCCCACCGCTCTCACCTTCTTGCGAGCTAGGACATCCGACCCTCCATCTGTCCCGAGGCTCCCAGCCATTTCTCCCCCATCCCTCACTCCACAGGCAGGTGTCCCTGTCCTTCCTGCGGTCGGGACCCCAAACTCACCCGGGCCCATTAACCGCCTTCTCCCAACACTGGTGGCCAACAGGGAGCACTGGGGGCAGGAAGGGCTGAGTCCGTCCATGGGGCCATCAGAGAACCCTGCCCAGAGCTGGCAGAGACCCCAGAGTGAGCCCGGCCCCTGATTTTACAGAGAGAGAAACTGAGGCCCCGAACAATGAAGGGCCTTGGCAAGGTCATGTGGAGGTGTCGGAGGCAGGACTAGAGCTCTGGCCGGAGGTCGGGGGTTAGGGGTCGCAGGCTCTGCCCTTCCCCAGCGTTCCCCTTTGGCCTCTTCATTGCCAGGTCATCCTTAGGGGAAGCCCGGGGCACAGGGGAAGAAGGGCTGAGTTCAAATCCAGCCAGCAGATGCCTTCAAGGTTGTGTGAGCTGTCGGTTGAGCCAGCGATTGTGAAGCATTCAGCTTGGGCACACAGTAGGTGCTGGATAAATGCTTCTTCCTCCCCATCCACATAATTCCAGATTCCCACCTCCATCTTTGCCTAGTGAGCCCAGCAGGGAGCCATGGGAACCAGGCCCTCTCCTCCCCACCCAGTCCCAGGCTCTGGCAATTGGGGGGAGGAGAAGGTTTCTGCCCCTCACTGGGCAAACGCTGTAGGGGACACAAAAGCTCTCTTCAATGATGGGTTCCAGCCCATGGGCTGGGAGAGGGGGGATCTTGGGGCCCATGCTCTCTGCGCCTGAGGGCAGGGCTTGGCCTTTTGAGGGTGGGCATCCTGCCCCTTCACAATCCTGGCCTTGACCCTCTGACTTCCCAGCTTTCTGCACCCCTCCTCCCCCCTCAAAGATCCTTGCTCAGTCCCTGGATTTGAACCCTGGGCCTCTTTCTCCAGAGCGGGCATAAATCTAGGGGTATGAGGCTCGTTTTGTAGGGCAGGGCCTTGAGGACAGTGGCCCCCTGAGCTCTGGTGACATCCCGAGCCCCCAAAGCAAGTAGCAGAGATGGGCTTGGAGTGCAGGCGGGTGGGAAGTCCATCCAGAATGGGCCGATGCCCCTGAGACACTGGGACGGCCTGACCTGCAAGCCACCCGACTGGAGCAGAGGGGGAGTATGGCAGAGTGGATGGCCCTGGTCCTTGGGGTTAAGAAATAAATCCCCTCCGCTCACCATAACCCTTGGGTGTCCCATTGTGGGAGGGCATGTGTGTGCAGCCCTGCTTTGGGCAGTTCAGAGAAGAGGCAAGTTCCTTCTTTTTATGCTCTCTTTCTTTTCCCTCTCCAAACCTCCATTACAGAACGCACCCTTGGGACCTTGGCTTTTCCCAGTCACCTTCCTCAGTGTCCTTAAGGAGCATGAAGGTTCAGAAGGGACACTTGTTTCTCTTCCTGTCAAGTGTTACCCCTGCATCCTCACTCAGTCTCTTCCAGTTGCCCAGAACCCCTTCCCTCCTCCCTTTCTAAATGTCTCTTACTTCCTGTATTCATAGTCCAAAGTTCTTACTCAACTCAACTGAAAATTCTCTCTTCCAATAAAACTCCATTTTTTCCCTCTGGGATTAAATCACTCTTTTAAAGGTAAAATGTGATTCCTGTTTGTGAGCCCCTTTTTTCTTTTGGTGTATTGCCTTCAACTGCCTTGTGGCTGTGTAGCAGACAGCATCGGGTCATGGGTGATCCTGACTGGTTTGGGGGGACTTTTTATTACTTTACTTTTCACACTTAAGCTATCTGGTGAATTGCCCCCTTCTTTTCCTTCTCCTCCAGACCCTGCTTTATTCTTACCCCTAAACCCCTTCTCCATTTCTTTCACCTTTTCCCTTGCCTGGCTCCTGCTCCAGCTTTCTCTCTCCCCACACCCTCAGTCAACTCTGGGTCTCTCATGGACCCTGAGCACCCAGGGACATCAGGTCTGTGACTGGACTTTACACTAGGGGGCTCAAATCACCTGGGCCTGTCCAGAGGGCCTGTACAGGGACATGATAGTGGAGACAACCTGATGTCTAAGGGTAAACATGGCTGCCCCGTGCCTCCCTACTACCCCCGGGCATCTCCGCCTCCTCCCTTCCTCTGCCTCCTGAGTTTGCTCAGTGCCCAGGAACGGAGACCAAGGTCTGTCATGGGGGGAAGGTCCCATCATCCCCTGGGCTTTCTTAGCATCTGTTATTTCTTACCCCTGAAGGAAGGAGAGGCTGGGCTCGGACCCTCAAACAGTGGTCGGTCCTAGGCCTTTCTCCTCTCTCTCCCCACAAGCTGGGCTTCCAGTTGCCCAACCAGAAGTGATTTCCCAGTTGGAGGGAGAAGCACCGATATTTTTAAAACTTAAATACAAAATAGAAAAAGAAAAATATTGTCTGCTGGGCCCAGCAGAAAGAGCTTCAGGGAGGATTCAAAATAGGTAACAATAAATTTCCATTTCAAGAAAGCTTCCATCCTAATGGAAGACTGCCCATCTTTGCTTTCTTGTAGGTTTCCTTTTGTTCTTTTTTTCTTCCTCCCCACTTCCTCCAAGCAGGCTACAGTTAAACATGGATATATTTCTGTACACACACACACACAAACACACACTCACACATGTTTATATGTATGTATTGTTCCTTCTTTAATCCATTGCAGATGTGAGTAGAGTTCGAGAACTACCAGCCCTCCTCTCCCCTCTAATTCCTCTTTGTCAGTTCTTGCTCTTTCACCTCCTTCATATACATAATTACCACTTTTACCTTTTCCTACACAGTCACATCATACACAGCTCTGCCCCAATCTTTCTTTTGGACTACCCAATTACTGATGTCAGTCTTAGCCATATGGTTCACATTTTCATGAATAAAACATAAAAAGTTTGTCCTTGTTGAGTCCCTTGAAATTAGTCTTTGATGTTATCTTTTATATGTCAAATTTTTTATTGAGTTCAGGTTTGTTTGCCACAAAATCTTGAAAATCTGACAGTTTTGTTGAATGCCCATTTTTCCATTCAATATTATACTTAATTTTGCTGAATATAATATTTTTGGCCACAACCCTAGTTCTTTTATCTCTTTCTCTCTCTCTCTCTCTCTCTCTCTCTCTCTCTGTATACACACACACACACACACACACACACACACACACACACACATTCCAGTTCTGCAGTCTTTTATTGTAAAGCTGGATAGATCTTGTGTGATTCTAATTGCAGCTCCAGCATATTTGAATTGTGTTGTTCTTGTTGCTTGTAGGGATAATTTTAATTTTTTTTTCATTTTCAATAATATTTTATTTTTCCAAATACGTGGAAAGATACATGGAAAACTTTGTATTCCAAAATTTTCTCCTTCCCTCCCTTTCTCTCCTTCCTCCTCCCCAAGACAGCAAGCAATCTGTTATAAATTAAACATTTGCAATTCTTTTAGACATATTTCCAAGTTGTGCAAGAAAAATCAGACCAAAAGAGAAAAAACTATGGGAAAGAAAAAGAAAAGATAAAGGGGAAACTAATAAGATTCAATCTACATTTAGTCTCCATTGTTCTCACTCTAAATATGAATGGCACCTTCCATCTCAAGTCTATTGGGATTGCCCTGGTGTCGCACAGCTGAGAAGAGCCAAATCCATCACAGTTGACCATCACATAATCTCATTGTTATTGTTGTATAGAAATGGTTAAAAGCAGAAACAAATCACAAGCAGTTTCTGGAAATAATACCTCAAAGTATACATGAAGGCAATTTTGTGACCCGATGTTGTAACCCCCCCCCCAAAAAAATTATTTTAAATAATGAAAAATCCTGAAAGTCCACACTGGTGAGTTTACGGACAAACAGCAAGCTTCATTCACTGTTGTGGACTTGTCCCCCACTTTTTTCCTCTTTGGAACAGTTCTGATACCTCTCTCTTGGCAGTTGCCATCCCTTCTTTGTCAAGCAAAAGTCTTACCCCTTCTTTTATCTGGCCTCTTTCTCCAGACATCCTTGAACAGTTTTATTAAATCATCCTTTACTCTATTTCTACCCTTCTCCCTGCATTGAGGGAAAGAAGAAATACAAGTCACTTTGTAATAAAAGAACATGATGAAACCAAAAAAAGAAATCCCTGATTGTTTAAGCGAAGATCTCATTCTGCATCATGTGTCTCAGGAATCATGGCTGGTCACTGCACTGATCACGGGTCTGAAGGATTTCGAACCTTCTAGGTCTATAATGTGCATATTGTATGCTTTGTTTTGGGTTGGCATGTTTCCATCTCCGTTAGTTCTTACTAAGTATTCCCACAGTTTGCTGAAACCATCCATTTTGTCATTTCCTCTGAGCGTCCCATGTATGATACGGCATGGCACACTCCATGTACTATAACTTAAGTCATTTGATTGTCTTTCTTTCTGTTAGCAATATTTTTGTACATCCTAATAAAGATTTTAAAACCCTTTTTGTAGTTCTCACTCTGAGCTTTTGCTCTTTTGATGTTATCTTTATAAAACTTGGTAATGTTTTTCAATTTACCTTGTCACCTGGTCTAGTCTGGCTTCCATCTGTGGTATATATTCTTTTATTATCTTCACTTGGTGGGTAAATTCCCTCTATATCCACATGAGCATTTCCAGACAAACCTGATTTCTCTGCCTTCAGAATTTTATTCCTGGGTATCTCCTATCCCTTCTGGGCTGATTTCCTCCACAGCATTTTATCTCATAAGATCCTCCATGGATTTTCCTCTGAACCCCTTGAAAATTGTTTTCCCTGTTAAAGCACACATCAGTTGAGGGTCAGATTTCCTCTCTTTATGTATCACTGACCCCAGGAGGAGGGAACCCAGTGGGTTCCCATCATTTCCACTAGTTTTTCCTATTGGTGAGAATCCATCTGAGATTAGACTTCTTCCTTCATTTTATTACTCCAACTTTTGAAAAATGAATTTATACAAGGGAAGGCAAGATAATACAATTTGCTCTGCTTTGGGCAGACTGAGAGTTGTAGATGTCTGGAGACCTGAAACCCCCAGCACTGCCTTCTCATTCCTTCTTCTATTTCCCAAGCTCTTCATCTGGTGTCTCTTTTTGTTCATGTGATATTCTGTATTGGCAACATCCCTTCCCCTGATATTATTCATCTACTTATATTTCTAAACCAGAGAAATTAATAATTGATGTGATAAATCATTTCCAGCTTGGAAGGTAAATTCACCATTTTCCTTTTATATGTTCCTTCCTTTGAAATATATAGGATGAAAATAGGAATACAAAAGTATTTTCTCAGGCAAAAAATCATACTGGGGGGGAGGAGCCAAGATGGCAGAGGCTCATGTGAGTTCTCCCCAAAATCTCTCCAAAAAACTTTAAGTATTTCCTCAAAACAAGTTCTGGTTATTCTTAATCCACAAAACAAGAATGTGAAACAATTTTCCAGCCCAAGACAATGTAGCGGGTCAGCAGGAAAGGTCTGTCTCAAAAAGGAAAGGGATTTATATGTGCAAAAATATTTATAGCAGCCCTTTTAGTAATGGCAAAAAAAATGGAAATTGAGGGGATGTACATCAATTGAGGAATGGCTAAAACAAGTTGTGTATGATTATAATGGAATATTATTGTGCTAATGAGAAATGATGGGCAAGATGCTCTCAGAAAAACCTGGAAAGACCTACAAGAACCGATGCAAAATGAAATGAACAGAATCAGGAGAATGTCATATACAATAACAATAATATTGATGATCAACAATAAATGAATCAGAAATACAGTGATCTAAGGTAATTCTGGAGGATTATGATGAAAAAATCCTATCCCTCTCCAAAGAAAGAACTGATGATGGAAGTGGGAATGCAGATTGATGCATATTTTTTCCTTTATTTTTCTTGGGGAGGGTGTCTGTATTTTCTTTTTTAAAAAACTATTTTTTGGGGTGAGGCAATTGGGGTTAAGTGACTTGCTTAGGGTCACACCTAGTAAGTGTTAAGGATCTGAGACCAGATTTGAACCTGAGTTCAGAGTCAGACGCTCCTGACTCTGGGCTGGTGCTTTATTCACTGCACCATCTGTGTTTTCTTTTGTAACAGGACTAACATGGAAATATGTTTTGCATAACTGCATATATATAGCAAATTGCTTGCTTTTCTAATGAGAGGAGCAGGGGAAAGAAAGGAGAGGACTTGCAACTCGAAGTTTTGTTGGGTTTTTTTAAGTACATTAAAATTGTTTTTGCATGTAATTGGGGAAAATAAAACGCTAAATTTTTTTAAAATGTTAATGCAAAAAAAAAGATTTGGTTTTCCTTTTAAACACTTTATTTAAAAGAAGTCTGCTATCTTAAGTTTAGAGTTTAGTTTCCTTATATCACTTTTAACTGAAGGAAATGTGTTATCTCCACACTGCTGACTTTCCTTAAACAGTGGAAATGTGTTACCTCTTAGATTCAGAAGTTTAGCTTTTCTGTGAGTCACTCAGTGTCAAGGAAGCCTGTTATCTCTTATAAGCAGATAAACTCTTATCAATGAACCTTTCCTGATGGAAAGGATAAAAAAAAAAAAAAAGGATTGTTGCCAGCCCCCAATGTACAGTTAATCATGTTGATTTTATTGCCCATGATGATCCTGAGTAGGTAACCAATAATATTATTTTCAGTTTAATATGTTCCCTGTTCTTTGTTCTGTGCTTCCCAGAAAAACTATAAAAAAGGATAGATTACTTCACCTTATGGTCTTTTGGTTTACTGAGGAGTTGAGAGATTTCATTTATTGATGATTAAGCCTTGCAAAAAAAGTTGATCATGTTTGGGGGGGGAGAAGGAAAAATCATAATGGATGTTTAAAAGTCTGTGTTTTATAAAATCTACTAGCATAAATCAGTATGTCATGGACATATAAAAAAGAAAACCATAAAATCAACAATAACATTTTCATTACTCTGAATTTCTTCTTCCTAGTGGTTTTCTAAGTTTAGAATGAAATCTAAATATTGTTCCTGTCTCCTGACCAGTGAAGAAACTAAGAAAAACTTGGTTCAAGAGAATCACAGTTTTAGAAGCATCCCCATAGCTTTATTGCCTTCAGTGTTGGAGATAGCATTTTTGAAAAAGTAATACTCAGGAAATTACCAAAAAAGTATGGTTGTCTCAGAAAATGAATAATCACCTTTGCCTTTTATACATCTCGTATATTATACATATTTTAATTACAAAGACTTCTCACTTGCAATGAATAACACTTTGTTAAAATCTCTGTAGCTTTTTTCACAAATAAAATATTACATTGTTGATTCAGGGATTAGTATTGTGCTTTTTCTTAGCAAAATCCCCTTGCCTATAAACAATTCTGAATTATCAGGAGATGGATATTCAATCATTTTCCACAAATATTCCTCTCAATTGGTTCAGACAGAATGAATGATTTTAGAATCTATATTACTGATTTATTACAATTAAGTAAATTCTTGCTTTGGATAAAAGAAAACAAAAGGATTATGTATGTAGAGGAGACTCCTACACTAAAGAATAAGCACTAGTAGAGAAGCTAAATGGCACAATGGGTAGAGCATCAGCCCTACCATGAAAATCAAATCGGGTTTCAGACAATTGACTCTTACTAGCTGTGTGATCATGGGCAAGTCATGTAACCCTGACTGTATACACACACACACACACACACACACACACACACACACACACATGAATAATCACTTGACCCAAAGCCCCGTAATTCTGACCAGGGTACTAACCTCATATATCATATTTGAGCATATATTGAGAGTAGGAAACTGCTTTAGATGTTATCATCTGGTTCAGGTTTTTAAGGCAGCTTTGGAAATTTCCCTGGTCAGGAAAAGTTTGTATCCCATTAGTCAAAGCACAATTATTCCACAGCATACAGATCAGATGGTATTCCCAAAGAGGAATTAAATTAAAATATATGTTGTGATTTCACCTTCTAAAAATCATAAGACTTAATGAATCCAAATAATAGTTTTAAATTTCAATTATAGAAAAAAAAAGTGTGAATTTCCTAATTGTTGAACTATTACCATTAAAATTTGTAGACACCCTGAGATCAAAATACCCTGAAACTGACAGTAAGTAAAAGTACCATATTTGGGTAAAATCACTCAATGTCTTCTACAACAAAGCTTTAGGAGTATGTATAGAAGAACTGCATATGTTTAACATATACTGGATTACTTGCCATCGAAGGAGGGAGTGGGGGAAAGAGAGACAGAAAAAAAATGGAGTACAATATTTTTTGTAAATATTTTGAAAATAAAAAACTTTGAAAAATAATTTATATAAAAAAGAAACAAACGTTGGAAAATATCTTTATTAACTGTATTTGGAAAAACAAAGGAAATTTTGGAAAATTACCAATCTGGAGACATCTTTTTTTCAGTGCATAAATGGTGAATGTGATGTTGGCAAAAACAGCTGTCCATTTTTATTTTGAGCTGGCACAGATAACTCGGTCTAGTCGACAAAAGCTCCGTCACTGTCACAATACATACACTGAATAAGTAGCCAAGATCCAAGGAGCTGTTCATCCTGCAGTGGTGCTGCAGTGGTGCTGGGTAGCAGCAGTTGGCTGCCATGGAAGTTGAGCCAAAGTGGGAGGAGGATTTTAGGAGGTACCAGGCCCATATCCTTCTGGGAATGACTTCTGTGGTGTCTTTGGGTTCAACGCAAGCAATCCAATACAACAAAGCCCTTTCATGATGAGCATCCCTCCTTTGACTTTAGCTCAACACTGTCCCCTCTGTGCTTCTTTCCCAATCCTTTTGCTCGCATCAGATTAGCTTTTCATCTACAAAGCTTTTGCTTATTCTGGGTTTTTTTTTTTCTTCAAGTCCTGTATAACTGTCCAGTCCTGGGTTTCAGTTCACTAGTTTTTGGTCCAATTTTGGGTTTTATCTCAGCAAGCGTCCACATTACTCTTGAGGGTATGGTCTGTTTGGTCCTCTAGTTCTCCTTTTAGATGCCTAAATTTTGAGTGATTTTTGTAGATATTTCATAATTTCGGCTCAACTCCTGGCTCCTTTCCCAGATGTTGTCCTGGGAACTTTTGACCTGTTATTCTTTCATTGTAGTCACAACTCTGTTTAACTGTTGTAATGTGGGGGAAGGGAGGATATGCTTAGTCTTCTTCCTTACTCATCCTTTTACTTTAAGGCTCTTTTTAATGAGATTGACATGTCATAGAGAATATAGAATCCTGTCTGTGTTCAGTGTTATAAGTCTCTAGTCAGCATTTTGTCATCCCTCTGTTGTAATTCTTCATCTGGAAACCCAAATCACATTCTCAGAAACCATCTTCATCAGCCAACCAAGCCAATTTGTTCTTGTCATTTGCACTCTCTGAATTCAGTGGGTAACAGCGAGGAACCCCTAACCTGTTCCCCACTCTGGTCTTCTCAATCATTGGTGACACTTGCACAGCTAGTTCTGGGAGAATCACTGAATGCTGGATAGCCCAGCCAGTGGCCTGTTGGACTGGCCAATGAAAGGCTTGAGTTTGATTTGGGCAAGACACTTCTGAGCTGAGTGCCTCTGGACAATTCCCACCCCTCCTCCGCCCCTTCCTCTATGAAATGGGGATAATAACACTGATCTCCCAGGTTCGATGCGAAGATAAAATGAGATCATATTTGTAAAGTACTTTGCAAGTCTTTATGTGGTCTAAAAATGCTTCCAGTACCTGGGAATATAACTTTTTGACCTCCACAGGGAGGCCTTCTGTTCTTCTTTCCCAAAGTGTGCTTCATTTCACTTCCTCCTTAAGAGTGTTTATTTGGCTTAGTATACCTGAATTATCTTTCCCTCGATGGAAGAATCAGAATTAAACATTTATCCTGAACCAATTTCCATTCTCCTCCCAAAGAAACCTTAACAAACACTCCCCTCCCCCCAAAAAAATATTTCTGCATGCATAACTGCATAGAAAAGGAGAGGTACAATTGAGGATTCTTTTTTTCATTCTTGTATAAATCATTTCTGTTTGTGTTTATTTCCTTGTACATAGATTCATATATGTTTCTCAGCTTTCTCTCAAGTCATCTTCCTCATTATTTTTTTAAAACTTTTTTCTTTTTTTTTCTTTGCAAACTTTCCAAAAAAATTATTTTAAAACAAATAGAAAATATAAAAAACAGAAAAAGGTAAAAAAGCAAAACATATGAGAGGATTCAAAATCTCTAACAGTACATTTCCATTTCAAGCAAGCCTATATACTAATAAAACACATTGCATTCAGAATTGCCTATCTTTGCTTCCTTATAGGTTTTTTTTTGTTCTCTGCTGTGTACTTTTAATTTTGTTCTTTTTTCCCTTTCTTCTCCCCCAACCCTCCCTAAACAGGCTGCAGTTAAACATAGATATATTTATGTTTACATGTATACATGTATGCATATACATACCCCCAACATATATACATACACACAGATATACATACATTTATTTATATGCATTAACTTTTCTTTCCTATTCCTGCTAATTCCTCCCTATACCCCACCAAGAATCACTCTGGTATTCTCTCCTTCCACTCTTTCCCTCCTTCTTTATCCCTTTCCCATTCATCAACACACCTTATCCCAGTCTACATAACCTTCTATTTCTCATCTTATTCTATTCTATCTCCCTTTTATTTCTTTAGAGATTTTGGAGGATGTTATACTTTCTAGTTTGTGTATATTATATACATACATACATATATATACATACATATACATATACACACATATGTATCATTGTGTATGTGTCTTTCCCTCTTTAATCCATTCCAGATGTGAATAGGATTTCAAAAATATCAGCCTTCCTCTCCCATCTAATTCCTCCACATCAGTTCTTATTCTCTCACCTCATTCATATGGCATAATTATTGGGGGTTTTTTCCTTTTCCTACATGATTTTGCTTTTTAGAATCACATCATACTCAGTTCTACCTCAATCTTTCTTTTGAACTACCCAATTGTTGATGACAATCTTAAACATATGGTTTACATTTCCATGTTTAAGACATAAATAGTTTGTCCTTGAGTTTCTTGAAATCAGTCTTTGATGTCGGCTCTTATATGTCAAATTTTCTCTTAAGTTTCAATGGAGGATTTTTACCCTGTCCAGCTCACTTTTCTGATTTTTAATTACATGATAAATTTGGTCTGGAACGTTCCAGCTTTTCCTTCTCTGAAGTCTCTTTAGTTCCTGCAGATTCCTTTAGCCAGGAGACCAAGTGTGAAACCCTGAATTCCACTTAACCTCAGAGTTGATCATTCTCCTCCATGGTAATGGTTCATCCCAGTCACCAATCAGGGGTATTTGCCTGGGAGTATCCGCCAAGCAAATATGACCTGAAAATGTTCTGGCACCACAAGATAGAAGATCCTGAGGGGCATGAAGTCAAATTAGAGAGCCAGGTGGGCAATTGGGAAAAACAGTCCCAGAAGTAGCTGTCCACCACCCAAAAAATCTTTTTTTTTAATTAAAGCTTTTTATTTACAGAACATATGAGTAATTTTTCAACATTGACCTTTGCAAAACTTTCTGTTCCAAATTTTTCCCTCCTTTCCCCTACCCCCTCCCCTAGATGGGTAGTCTAATACATGTTAAATATGTTAAGATATATGATAAATCCAATATATGCCTAAATATCTATACAGTTATCTTGCAGCACAAGAAAAAAATCGGATCTAGAAAGAGCAAGAAAAAGAAAAAAATAAAACCTAAGAAGGAAAAAAAAATGCAAGCAAACATCAACAGAAAGTGTGAAAATGCTATGTTGTGGTCCACCCTCAGATACCACAGGCCTCTTCCTGGGAGTGGATGGCTTTCTTCATCACTGAACAACTGGAATTTGTTTGAAGCATTTCATTGTTGAAGAGAGCCATGACCATCAGAACTGATCATCATATAGTCTTCTTGTTGTCATGTATAATGATCTCCTGGTTCTGCTCATTTCACTCAACATCAGTTCATGAAAGTCTCTCCAGCCCTCTTTGAAATCATCCTGTTTGATTCTTAGAAAACAATAATATTCCATGACATTCATATCCCATAATTTATTCAGCCATTCTCCAATTGATGGGCATCCATTCAGTTTCCAGTTTCTTGCCACTACAAAAAGGGCTGCCACAAACATTCCAAAAAACCTTTTTATACAGGAAATGTATCTGATTGTAATTCTTTTGTGAGACACCTTCTCTGGGTCCAGTCTTTTCCCCACAATGTTGAACTAGGATGGGGGGAAAAAGGATTCATTAAATGTAATTTGCTTGTGAAGAGCTTCAGATACTTTTCCGACAGAATTCAGTGTAATATAGTCTCTTTGTAAGTTTAGCACCTTAAGGAAGCCCTTCAGACCTTATTAAATAGCATAGATCTTTTGCTAAGGAAAACTCATCTGAATATGATGAATGTGGAAAAACTTTTGACAAGAGGTCAAATCTTCCTGAAGACAGAGCTCATGTTCCAGAAAATCCCTTTGAATGTGATATGTGGATAAGCCTTCAGTCAGAAAACTCAGTTGAATCTTCAGTCAAAATGGACTACAGGAAAAGAAATTCTAGATAAATGACCACCCATGGAACTCAAGGTGACACAGCGATAGCACATACTTGTTCCATACAACACAGTACAGAAAACCAAAACTTCCCTCCCCCTTTGAGTTTCCCCTGAGGTCAAAGGGATTAAATTGCTGTCGGAGAAATAGGAGCTGCTTCTAGGTTCTCTTCTCTAGCCCTTTTTTCCTCTCTCATCCACTCTTCAATTACTTATTCCCCTATTGAAATGTGTCCAAAACTACCTCCCAATTCTTCTGTGACTAGGTGCCTTGTGCTAGGATCAGACCATCCCTGAAAGTTGGGGAGAGGAAAAAGGAGCCAAAGTTGAATTCTTGTTTTTTCTTCTCCTTAAACCCAGGAAAATATTTCCAGAATTGCATCCTTTTTTCCAAGTATAGTAGAAGGATTAAACCTGTATAGCTGGGCATAGTAATGCTTAATCCAGCACCAAAAGGAAGCTATGGAAGGATAGGGTTACCTATTGCCTGGCTTATAAGGATCCAGGGAAAAGGCATCTGTTAACTGTTGGTAGTTCTGGTACTGGCTCTAGTCAAAGCTGGTTCTGGTCAGCATCAATTCCACTGAGTATGAAGACCTACCCTTGGGTCAATTTCCCCTATGGAGATGGCACTCCTAAAAATGGCTGGGATGAACCGTTACCATGGAGGAGAATGATCAGGTCTGAGGAAGTGCTATACCTTGTGTGTAGAGGGCTGATTGCTTCCTTGCCATGAGGGCAAGGATGAAACAGATTCTCTATCTAGCCTCCATTGTGGGAGAGAGATACTGTTGTCTAACTCCCATGCGAGTTCATAACTCCAACTATAAAATGCCAATCTGTAACAAAAGTCACTGAGAGCTCCAAGCATTAGTTATCATTTTATTAGGGAGCCCCAGAGCTTTCTCTACTGCTTGAGGGTGGCCAGTATTTACACAGATTGCACACAAAACAAAGAATAAGAAAGTTCAATTTTGAGTAATACCAGAAATAGGGAAAACTCTGTGATTGGTGGATGGGCATATCTATCAATCAAAACTACCTTGTCAGCAGGCTTTTAAGTTACTAACTGAAAGTTTTCCCCCTTATGTATTCTACCTGCCCCTTCAGTAGAGCTTTTTCTAGCAAATCAAGCATCTAGTGTTTTGGTCAGCAATGTCCTAGGAAATAAAAAGTAGTAGGTCCAAGGGAAAGGTCACAATGGAGCAGGGGCAATGATTCATCCAAGGGAATGGTGTTGGGGTTACAATAACAAGCTCCACAATTAATGTAATGCAATGCTCTATAAGAGTTGTATGATTTTAGGCTATAATCAGCAATGATACCACTAATACACAATATTGATTTCACTAATATATCAGAGGTTATTTGATCCTAACATATTTAATAGCAGTTACATATATAACTTATCACAAACATAATCTTATTTTGTTTAATTCATTAACATGATCACTGACGCCCATCAAATTACGATATACTGAATAAATGCTGAGTAATTTGAGGAGAAGGTATCAAAATTATCCTTACACTAAGCTAAGTACCTCCTCTGGGAAATTCTAGGCAACCCATAAGCCATGAATGGGGGGAAAAAGAGCCTATCAAAAAATTATAAAGGAAAATGCTCCAGATGTCTTTAAACCAGAGGGCAAAGTAGAAATTGAAAGAATTCACCAGTTATCTCCTGAAAGAAACCCCAAAAGGAAAGCCTTCAATAATAATATAGCCAAAATCCAAACCTCCCAGATCAAGGTCAAAAAACTGCAAGTAGTCACAACAAAGAATTCAAGTATTAGGGGACTACAGTCAGGATCATGCAAGATGTAACAACTACCACTGTAAAGAAATGGAGGGTTTGGAATATAGTCTGCAAGGCAAAAAATCTAGCATTAAAACCAAGAGTAACCTTTCCAGCAAAATTGAGTATAATCCTAGAGGTGAAATATGGAGATTTTTATGAAATAGAAAGCTTTCAAGCAAGCCTGATGAATAGAAGAGCTGAATAGGAAATTTGAGACTCAAACACAGGTCTCAAGAAAAGCATAAAAACGTAAATATGAAGGAAATAATTAGGACCTAAGTTTAAACTGTTTATATTCTTTTACATTGAGAGGATACATAAAACCCTTCAGAATTTTATCACCACCAAGGGTCTTAAAGGGAGTCTAATTAGACAGAGGACCTGAGTGTAATTCTATTACATTAGGGTAATTTCAAAAAAAAAATGGAAGAGTGGGGAAGATTACACTGGGGGATAATGAAAGGAAAAAGAAAAATGGGGGAAATTACCTTCCCTACACACACATGCATAAGGAAAAATTTATGCAATAAAGGGAAGGGGGAGGACATTTGAACCCAGAACATCTAAATTCATTTAAAGACAAGAAAACATACACAATTGAGTAGAGAATTTTATCTAATGCACCATGGAAGCAAGAAGGAAGAAAGTTAAGAAAAAGAGGAGAATAAGAAGAAAGATAGATTAAAAAAAGTAGTGGTCAGAAGTAAAAGAGACTCTTAGAAGAACAAAGAATTATAAAAAAAAGGAAAGGATAAGTATAAGACAGTAGAAAGGAAGAAAATATGGTTGGCAATCATAACCATTAATATAAATGGGATGAATTTACTCATAAAAATGTGCATAGAAGAATAAATTAGAAATCAGAATTAGACAATACATTGTTATAAAGAGCAGACATGAAATATAAGCATATATTAAGATATTAAATGCATCTTTTCTAAATATAATTCAATAAATATTACATTGAATAAAGTGATTTTGAAACCCAGATTTTAAAAAATGGAAACTAAATAACCTAATCTTAAGAAATGTGTGTCAAAGAACAAATCATAGAAATAACTAGTTTTATTAAAGATGAAGAAAATGACAATATACAAGAATCTGTGGAATATAACCAAAGCAATACTTTGGGGAAAGGCTCTGGATCTCCTTTTCTTGATTTATTGGACTGCCTGAAAGTTATAATAAGAAAAAGAATCTTAGGGGCAACTAGGTGGCGTAGTGGATAGACCACCAGCCCTGGAATTAGGAGGACCTAAGTTCAAATCTGACCTCAGACACTTAATACCTCCTAGCTGTGTGACTCTGGGCAAGTCACTTAACCCCAATTGCCTCAGCAAAAAAATAAAATAAAGTACAATAAATCAATAGAAATATAATGTTGAAACAATAATACAAGAAATAATTAAATAAAATTGTCCTGAAGTGTTAGAGCAAGAGGGGAAAGTAGAAATAGAGGGGGGAAATCCACCAATCACTACCTGAAAGAGATCCTAAAAAGAAAATCTACAGGAACATCATTGATAAATTTCAAAATCCATGATCAAAGAGAAAATTTTACAAACTACAAAAAACAAAATTGAAATATACTGGAGCCACAATTAGAATCACACAAGACTTATCAGCTACAATAAAAGACCACAGATCTTGAAATACTATACATCTAAGATCAAAAGAACTAGAATAGTGGTTGAAAATATTTTATCTGCAAAATTAACCATAATTATAAAAGAAAAAAGGGGGGGGCATTTAATGAATCTAGACTTTCAGGATTTTGTCACAAAAATCCTTGAACTTAATAGAAAATTTTACATATAAAAGTAAGAGAAACATAAGGTAAGCATAAAATACTAATTTCAAAGGACTCAATAAAGACAAACTGTTTGTTTTATATGTGAAAATGTAAACCATATGTCTAAGATTGTCATCAGTAATTGGGTAGTTCAAAAGAAAGACTGGGGTAAAGTTGAGTATGATGTGATTCTAAAAAGCAAAACTATGTAGGAAAAGGCAAAAATAGTAATTACATTATATGAATGGATATGAAATCAGGAATTAACACAAAGGAATTAGTTGGGGAGGAGGGTTGGTAGTTCTGAAAATCCTATTCACATCCTGAATGGATGAAAGAGGGAAATGTATACATATACATGTATATATATGCATATATGTGCATTTATATAAACATATCCATATATATATATACGAGAGAGAGAGAGAGAAGGGTAAAACCTTTCCAAAGTTTATTAAAAAAAAATCAGAGGGGGAGGGAATAGGATTAGTTGAGGCATAGAAAGGTGTATAGATTAATGGAAATGAGATAAGGTTAGATTAATAGGAATGAGATAAAGAGAGAGGAAAAGGATTGGGGAAGAAGATAAGAAAAGGATCCTTGGAGTAGGCAGTTACATAATAGAAGGCAAATTAGGGGGTAGAAGTAGAAGAATCAACACAGGTAAGAAATAAGAGATATACACAAACACAATAATAATGATTAGGAGTAAAATTTATTAAGAAAAAAATCAGGTAGTATTCATTGATCTCAGACAAAGTTAAAGTTAAAATCAATTAAGAGAGAAAATGAGGAAAACCAGATTATATGTCAGTCCTATTAATATTTTTAGACTATTCAAAACAACTAGATAGTATAAGATTGGAGTAATGCTGTGGCATAGGGAATAATGAGTTGGTGGATTTAGAAAAATATGGAAAGACTTGGACCTAAGAAGAATGATGTTATTCACCCTGAGAGAAACAGAGGTCCCACAAGCATAGTATGAATTTACATAGATGTATATGAATTATATGTATATGTTTATATATTTGTGTGATTATAGATGTCCATGTATATGTATATGCATACATATATACACATACATATGTAAATATATCTGGGTTTAACTGTAGCCTGCTTGGGGAAGGGATGGAGAGGAAAGGGAAAAAAAAAAAAGTAAAAAGTACACATAAATAACAAAAGAAAACCTATAAGGAAGGAAAGAAGAAATACAAGTCTGAAAACAATGTTTTCTATTATTATATACACATTCTTGGAATGGAAATTTATTATTACATATTTTGAATCCTTTCAGGTTCTGTGCATAACATTTTCTTCTTTTTCTGTTTTTTCTATATTGTTCTGTTATCTGTTTTAAATAAATACATTTTAAAAAAATAAAATATTTTTGCACAATTAAATGTAAAACAATTTTTAATATTTATTTTAAAAATATTGAGTTCCAAGGGTCAACTACATGGCACAATGATGAGAGCACCAGCCCTAAAGTCAGGAAGACCTGAGTTCAAATCTAGCCTCAGACACTTAACACTAACTGTGTGATCCTGGGCAAGTAACTTAACCCCAATTGCATTACCAAAACTTTTTTTCCCCAAAACTTCAAATTCAATATTGAGGTCCAAATTCACCTCCTTTCTTCTAACCCTCCCTTCTCATTGAAAAGGCAAGTAATTTGATATAGGTTATCTAAGTACAGTCATGAAAAGCATATTTCCATATTAGTTGTGTCTGAAAGAAAATGCAGGCTAAAAGCAAAAAAGAAAACTCAAGAAAAATAAACAAAAAAGCATACTTCAATATGCATCTAGATTCCACCAGTTCTTTCTCTGGAGATGGATAGCATTTTTCATCATAAATCTTTCAAATTGCCTTGGATCACTGCATTGCTGAGAATAGCTAAGTCATTCACAATTGATCATAATGCTATAATATATACAAAGTTCTGGTTTTGCTCACTTCACTTTGCATCAGTTCATGTAAGTCTTTTTCAGGTTTTTCTGAGCATCTTGCTCATTTTTATAGCACAATAGTATTCCATAACAACCATAAGATATAACTTATTTAGCCATTTCCTAATTGATGAGCATTCCCTCAATTTCCAATCTTTTGCCACCCCAAAATGAGTTGCTATGTTTTTGTGCACATTGGTCCTTTTCCTTTTTTAAAAAAAAAATCTCCTTGGGATACAAACCTAGCAGTGGTATTGATGGGTCAAAGGATATCTATGGTTTTATAGCCCTTTCAGCATCGTTCCAAACTGCCCTCCAGAATGATTGAATCAATTCACCATTCAATGAATGGTACGTTAGTGTCCCAATTCCCCAAATCCCTTCTGACATTTTTCTTTTTTTTTCTGAAGGGGATAAACTGATGTCTCAAAATTAGAGAGTTTTTTAGATCATGTATAGATACAATCATGTTAAATATATTTTCACATTAGTCATGTTAAGAAAGAAGAATCAGACCAAAAGGAGAAAACCATCAGAAACAAACAAAAAAGTGAAAATCACTTCAATCTGCATTTAGACAATATAGTTCTTTCTGTCAATGTGGATGGCAGTTTTCTATCACAAGTCCTTCAGAATTGTCTTGAATCACTGAATTTCTGAGAAAAGTTAAAGCTATCAAAGTTGATCCCTGCAGTGTTGTGGTTAATGTGTACAATGTTCTCCTGGTTCCGCTCACATCACTCAGCATCAGTTCATGTCAGTCATACCAGGTTTTGCTGAAATCCACCTGCTCATCATTTCTTATAAAACAATAATAATCCATTACACATACACAACTTGTTCAGCCATTTTTCAGTTGATCGGCATCTCCTTAATTTCCAGTCCTTTGCCACCACAAAAAGCTGCTATAAATATTTGTGTACATGTCAGTCCTTTTCCATTTTTTATGATATCTTTGGGATACAGACATAGTAGGAATATTGCTGGATCAAAAAGTATGCACAGTTAGAATGTTTGTGGCAGCCCTTTTTGTAGTGGCTGGAAACTGGAAATTGAGTGGATGCCCTTCAATTGGAGAATGGCTGAATAAATTATGGTATATGAATATTATGGAATATTATTGTTCTGTAAGAAATGACCAGCAAGATGATTTCAGAGAGGCCTGGAGAGACTTACATGAACTGATGCTGAGTGAAATGAGCAGAACCAGGAGATCATTATACATGGCAACAACAGTACTATATGACGATCAATTCTGATGGACATGGCTCTCTTCAACAATGAAATGTTTCAAACCACCTCCAATTGTTCACTGAAGTAAGCCATATACACCCAGAGAGAGGGATGCGAAATGTGGACCACAACATAACATTCTCATACTCCTTGATTGATGTTTGCTTACATTGTGTTTCCTTTATCTGATATATCGTTTGTGTAGATAAGATTTTTCTTGCACACCAATGATAAGTTTGGAAATATGTATACATATATTCGATTTGCCAATATTTTAACATAATTAACATGTAGTGGATATCCTGCCATCTAGGGGAGGGGTGGGGAGTTGGGGGAAAAATTTGTAACGGAAAGCTATGTAAGGGTTATTGTTGAAGAATTACCCACACATATGTTATGCAAATAAAATAAAAATTAAAAAAAAAAACCCATAAAAAAAAGTATGCACAGTTTTATAGCCCTCAGGAATAGTTTCAAATTGTTCTCCAGAATGGATGGATTTCACAATAGTACCAATAATGTATTAGTCTTCTAGTTTTCCCATGTTTTCTCTAACATTTATCATTTTCCTTTCCTGTCATATTAGTCAATCTGATAGGTGTGAAGCAATACTTCAGAATGGCTTCAATATGCATTTCTCTGATCAATAGTGAATTAGAACATTTTATTATTACTATAGATTTGATTTCTTCATCTAAAACCTGCTTATTCACTTCTTTGACCACTTCTCAACTAAGTAATTTCTTGAATTCTTGTATATTTGACTCAGTTTGCTAATGTTTGAGAAATCAGGCCTTTATAAGAGAAATTTGTGAAAAAAAAATTCACTTATTACTACATATTTCCCTCCATCCTATTTTTCCCATTTATGATTTTCTCTCCTTTCACTGTGATTCCTAAAAAGTGTTTTGCTTCTGACCACTGCCTCCTCAGTCAATCCTCCTCCCTTGTATAACAACCATTTCTCTTATCTCCTCCCTCTCCTTCTTCCTTTTAGGGTAAGCTAGATTTTTATATCCAATTTGGTATGTTATTCCCTCTTTGAGGCAATTCCAATGAGAGTAAGAATGAATTGCCCTCCAGCTTCCCTTATATTCTCATCTCCCATAAATACTCTTTTTTGTGAGATAACTTACCCCATCTACCTCTCCCTTTCCCCTTCTTCCAGTATTGTCCTCTTTCGTACCTTTTAATTTTATTTTTAAAAGATATCATACCCATGCCTTCTGTCTATGTATATGCCTTCTAACTGCCCAAATAATGAGAAAGATTTTAGGAGTTACAAATACCATCTCCCTAAATAGTAATGTAAATAACTTAACTTTACTGAATCCTTTATGATTTTTGTGCTTTTTGTGCTTTTCTTAAAATCTTGTATTTGAAAGTCAAATTTTCTATTCAGCACTATCAGGAATACTTGAAGCCCTTTATTCACTGAATTTTCATTTTTTTTCTCCTAAAGCTTTATACTCAGTTTTTCTGGTTAATCCTAGCTCCATCACCATTAGAAATATCCTATTCCAAGTCCTCCAATCTTTTAATATAGAAGCTGCTAAATCTTGTGTTATACCGACTGTGACTTTATGATAGTGAAATCTTTTTGACTTCTTGTGACATCTTCTCCTTTACCTAGAAGTCTGGAATTTGGCTGTAATATTCCTGAGAGTTTTCATTTGGGGATATCTTTCAGGAAGTAACTGATGGATGCTTTCAATCTCTATTGTACCCTTTGGTTCTAGAACATCAGGGCAATTTTCCTTGATAATTTGTTGAAAAAATGATTGCTAAGTCACTTAACCCCAATTGCCTCAGCAAAAAAAGAAAGAAATGATTGCTAGTCTCTCTCTCTCTCTCTCTCTCTCTCTCTCTCTCTCTCTCTCTCTCTCTCTCTGTCTGTCTCTTTTTTGATCATGGTTTTCAAGTAATACAATAATTCTTGAATGATCTGTTCTTGATTTATTTTCCAGATCAGTTGTTTTTCCAATGAAATATTTCATTTTCTTGTTCTTTTTGTTTTGTTTTATTATCTCAATGTCTCATGGAGTCATTAGATTCCACCTGACCAATTCTAATTTTTAAGGAATTATTTTTTCCAGTGAGTTTTTGTACCTTCTTTTGCATTTGGCCAATTCTACTTTTTAAAAGAGTTCTTTTCTTCAGTGAATTTTACTATTTTACTCTCATACTATTTGCTCTATTCAGTTTTTAAAATATTTTGGTGCCTCCTTTACCAAGCTGTTCTCATCCTTCATGATTTTTTTTGTATCAGTACCATTTCTTTTCTCTATTTTTTCCATCTTATTTTTAAAATTCCTTTTGAGTGCCTTTAGAAATTCTTTTTAGTCCTGAGACACATTTTTCTTTGTGGATTTGGATGTAGCAGTTTTTACTTTGTTGTATTTTCTGAGTTTGTTTTTGATCTTCTATCACCATAGTCAGTTTCTATGGTTAAGCTAGCTTCTGTTGTTGTTTGCTCATTTTTCCTCTCTCTTGAGTTTTAACTTTATGTTAAAGTTGTGCTCTGCTCCTGGGGTGAAAGGGGCACTGTCTCGAACTTCAGGGTTTTTATGCAGCTGTTTTCAGAGCTAGTTCTGGGGCTCTTTAAGTTTCCAATACTTCCAAGATATTATGTACGTATGATGTAAGGAGAGATGTGTTTACTAATCTCTTGGCCTGTGCTCTGGTCTGTGAGTGAACAAAAGCACTCTTTTGAGACCTGAACTGTAACCAGGGGCCTCACTTCCCTGAAGTTGCAGGATTTACTTTACCAGTGCTTTTCCTTGCCCTGGACCTGTGACCCTGGGCAATGGAAAACAATCATATCCCCAGCATCAGCAGAGGGTCTCTTGTAATACACTTCTGTCTAGTTATCCAATTGCCTTACCACTTATGGACTGAGAATTCCAGAAGCTGCTGGTGGTGCTGCTGATCCAGTCATCCCAAGGCCTGCTGTTTATTTTCAGGGGTACACCCTGAGATGGAGAGCATTTCACTTTCATTCCAGTTAGATAGACTTTTCCTGATGACCTTCTAAGTTGTCTTGGGCTAGAAAATTATTTCACCCATTCTTTTATTGGTGCTGCCATTCCAGAACTTTTTTTAGGAATTATTTTAAAGTTCTTTAGAGGATAATTTGGGTGAGTCCCTGCCTTTATTCTGCCATCTTGGCTTCACCTTATTCTACAGATGGGGAAAACTGAGAAAATAATGGGTTAAATGATTTGCCCAAGGTGTCAGAAATTGAATTTTAAATCATGATGTGCTCCCAGCAGCACTTTATCAACTATGCACTTACCAGCCTAAAGAGATTGTTACAGATATAATGTTCAACAGTTATCAAAATATTTATATTAGGATTTTTGTGTCAACAAAGAACTGGAAATAAATGAGTAGTAATCAACTAGGGAATGATTGATAAAATTAAGGCATATGAATTCTATGGGATATTATTGAGGAATACTGAAAAACAATAGCATTTCAGAGAAAAATTCATTATATTTAGAGAATTTATGTAGAATATGAAATTTGAGATGTGTAATTACATCTGTGCTGAATCAAGAAACCTTATCTTGTTAATTAGATCCATAAGTTTTACCTGAAGCATAATTTCTCCAATGTACAGCTCTATGAGCTCTATGTCAAGGCTTTCCCATAACCATTGTTTTTATAAGTCTTCTTTCCAGTGTGAATATTCTGGTGTATAGAGACCACCCTCTTCCATCAAAAGGCTCATCCTCACTGAGCACATTCATATGTAATCTTCTGATATAAAGTAAGAGATGATCTCTGACTGAAGGTTTTCCCACATTGAGTCAATATAAAATCTATCTTCAGAATGAATTGATGTCTAAAAGGGGTTATCAGGGTAGCTATTTGACACATTGGATAGATTGTTGGGCTTGGAGTCAGGAGCACTTGAACTTAAATTTGGCCAGACTTACTAGCTGTAGGCCCTGAACAAGTCATTTAATCCTTTTTGTCATTCCATTTCCTCATCTGTAAAATAAACTGGAGAGGGAAATAGCAAAACCATTCTAACATCTCTGCCAAGAAAGCCCAAAATGGGGTCACAGAAAGTCAGAGACAACTGAAAAATGACCGAACAACAAGCTTTAACTCCATTTAAATTGCCTCCTTCATTATAGTGACAAAATTTCTTTCCAGTGTGAATTCTTTGATGGGGATGACAGTTGGTAGAAGCTTTTCCCAGTGATTACATTCATGAGGTTTCTCTCCAGTGTGGATCATCTTATGTAGAACAAGTTTGAAGTTGAATCTGAAAGCCTTTCCACATTGATTACATTCATAAATCTCCAGTGTGGATTCTATTATGTTGAACAAGATTGGAGCTTCCTCTGAAAGCTTTGTCACACTGATTACATTCATAAAGTTTCTCTCCAATGGATTCTCTTATGTTCAGCAAGATCAGAGCTCTCTCAGAAACTCTTTCCACACTGACTACATTCATAAGTTCTCTCTCTAGTGTGGATTCTCTGATGATTAACAAGGTTAGAGCGGTTTCTAAAAGCCTTTCCACACTGATTACATTCCTAAGGTTTCTCTCCAGTGTGAATTCTCTGATGTAAAGCAAGATTGGAGCATTTGTGAAAGTCTTTTTACACTGCTTACATTCATAAAGATTCTCTCCAAAAAGGATTTTCTGATGTCCAGCAAGACTAGAGCTCTGTCTGAAATTCCTTCCATATTGATTATATTCATAAGATTTCCCTACAATGTGGATTCTCTGATGTTTAACAAGACTTGAACTACACGGCAGAGATTTGGTTGTCCCATTGGCAGCCCTGGTTCCCTGTAAATCTGACCTCCTTGCCCCAGGACTTTCTCTTCAGTGTGGATTCTCTGATGTAATGGGAGGCTGGAGCTCTTTCTAAAATTCTTTCCACACTGATTACATTTATAAGGTCTCTCTCTCCAGGGTGGATTCTCTGATGCTTAACAAAACTTGCTCTCTGTATGAAAGCCTTTCCACATTGATTGCATTCAAAAAGTTTCTCTCTGCCTTTTCTGATGGGAAATAAGGGATGTGTTTTTACTGAAAGTTTTGCCACATTCATGAAATTCATGAAAATGGAGACAGGAGTGCAAATGCCTGGGATCTGGTGGAGAGCCAACATGAGAATCCTGGGTCCAGTCATAGGAGGCCAGGTGCTTTGGTGTCTTTGTCCTGGGGGCAAGGAGGCAGGATTTACAGGGATCCGGGGCTGCCAATGGGACAACCGAATCTCTGAACAGGAGCTGGGAGCAAGGAGACAGGACAATGGGACCTTATAGGAGAGGCCCAAAGTTTGGGCAAGTGTGACCCAACGGTAAAGCTGGGGATGGAACCCCGGGATGTCTGAGACAGGGTGGGGAGCCTGGTGGCCCTGGAAGCCAGCTGTGGCTTCTTGGCTCAGACCTACCCGGGGCCTGCAAGCACAGGGCTGGGTTCCCGGAGGCAGAGAGACCTGAGCACCAAGGGAAGAAGGCTGAGGGAGCAGGATTCAAATACAGCCAGCAGCCTCAGCTCCGAAACCAGGGCTCCGGCTCCAGTCAGCCCACGGCCTCCCCAGTGCCGGAGCCCCACCCTTCCCCATCCAACTGAGACCCCAGGATCTTCCCTTTGCTCCAACGGCTCCCAGATTCAGATCTCACTCTGCCAGCTCTCTCGCCCAAGGCCTCCCCTCCATCATGAGGAATGCCCTGACCATTGGAATAACCCTCCAAATTCCACCCCAAGACTTGAATCCCCCTGGGCCACCACCCACCAGCCTCTCATCTGCAAGAGTCCTTCTCACACCACCTCTCAGACTCTCCTCCTACTGAGCAGAAAGAAGCTCATTGGCTTTATCTCCCAAGCATTTCCCTCCCTACCCCAGCAGGTGTCCTCCCTGCAGGCTGGACCCCAGATTTGCTGCCCCTCAAGCCCCGCCCCTAGTGCTCACCTCAGACAATCCACAGCCCAAGGGGAGTCCTGCCCCCAATGAAACTGCGCATGCCCGACTAGGCCGGCCCAGAAGGGACTACCGCAGTTCTGGGAGACTTCCGGTTGCCGGAGCGGCCTTCTGGGAAACGTAGTAGGAGTCGGACTGGAGCACGTGCAGTGCCACGGGGTTCTGGGCCCAGGGCGGGGCCAGGCTCACGTGGTCCCCGCCTCAGATCCCCATAGGCCTGTCCAGGGCAGTGTCAGGACTTTCTCTGGGAGCGGCGTGAGTGAGGCAGTGTTATATTTGCCCCTCCCCCGAACGTGTAAGCAGGAGAACCTAGGCAATGGGGCGGGGCCAGGGGCGTGGGCGTGGCCAGAGCTCGGGATAGTTCTATGCTGGCCCCGCCCGCACTTGTGAGAGCGCCCCTCCCACCAGCTCCAGAGAGGGTTGGGGCTTTATTTTCACCACGTGCCTTGGTCCCTGAGGTAGCTCCTGTGTGGGGTCCCCTGAGGAAGAATAGAAAGGGCCTAAAAGTCCAGTACAATCAGTGCTGAGAGCTGCCGCCAATCTCTCCTCAAATACAAACCTATGAAGTGGGTGCTATTGTTATGCCCACTGTACAGAGGAGGAAACTGAGGCTGACCGAAGTTACTGCTCTGGAGCTGTCCCTACCAATTGTGAACATTTACACTTCAGACTTTGGCCAGTGCTACAAATCGGCTTTAAATTAGTATGTGGTTCGTTCTGTAAGGGCAGCTAGGCTGACCAGGCCTGGAGTCAGGAAGATCTGAGTTCAAATTCACCTTCAGATGCTTCCTAGCACACACTGGGTAGCTCGATTCTGTGGACCTCAGCTTCCTCGTTTGTTAAATGGGGATGATAGCATCTATCTGCCAGTGTTGTTGTGACAGCCAAATGGGATAATAAATTGCAAAGCACTTAGCACATAGTGGCTCCACATAAATGTTAGTTGTTATTTATAACAAAGCAATGGAGAAAGAGTTTTAAATGCACATTAAATGCAAAAGTGTGTTTTGTATATCTTCCCCCACCCCCACTCCCCTCAGAGCTGGTTGTTGAACATTTACCAACACAACCCTGGTCACCTATCTGGCTAGATTCCAGCCTGGCCCCAAGTCCAGAGGTCTTTGCCCCCCAGCTGCCTCCAATCTGATACAGCACAACACCAAGCACTGTCCTAGTCACATGTTGAAGGAAGAAGACCCATTAAAGGAGAAGGGATAAAAAGGAGGGTTTTGTGGCAGGGAGCTGAGGCTTAGGACCATCCAGACCCAAAGCATCGGGCAAGGCTCCTAAGGAGGTGTTTCCACTTCTCCAGCCTCTGCACAGCTCTTCTATTCCTGGGTCTCTCCAGGGAGACTGGCTAAACCTTGGGCCCATCCTTGGGTGGAAGGTCCCACATCACAGCAGGGCTTGGGGGCTTGCCTCTGAGAAGTAGCATCCTCATCCTCCCACCCAAGGACTCTCTCTCTGCTCTGGCCATTCCATTGGCTGCATTTCCAAAGGAGTCAGGAGGAGAATGTGCTTGTAATTCTCTCTCTCCGTGAGACATACTGGTTGTGTTCCTGCTCTCTTACCTTCTCCACTAACTATCTCTCTGGTCAAAAGATCAGTGGTTTTAGCTGGCTACATGATAACTTGTCCATTGTCCATTACATCATACAGAATCACTCAGTGATTTGAGAGATCATAGTTTAACTGGCCACTGATAATGGGGAGAATACACAGAAAGGGGATCCTGGTGATGACATGTCCAGGTGACAAACCACAAGATCAGCTTCAGTGTGTTCTGAAGAAGAGAGGTCATTCTCAGTCAGGCCACAAGGAGGTTGGATATTACCATGCTACTAGAAAGTGGGGAAATCTCAGTCAGGACCACAAGGAGGATGAATGCTGCTGTGTTCCTGGAAGAAGAGGGGAATTTCAGTCAGGAGGACACTGAAGGTTGCCATGCTACTGGAAAGTGGGGGAGTTTCAGTCAGGACCACAAGGGTATTGCATATTGCCATGCTACTGGAGAGAGGGAGTCTCAATCAGGACAAAAGGTAATTGGATGCTACTATGCTTATCCCAATGAACAATCACCAAACTTGAGTGAATAAGGAAGAATTTGGGGACCCAACTCTTAGAATGTTCTAAATTTGCCTCCCATCTTGTGACAAGTTAAATATTTTTTTACAAGCACTTCTAAGTACCTTACTTGGATGTATTATTTCTGAGTATTTTTTTTCCTCTAAAATACTTCTCCACTCCTACAGATTGTATTCCCAGTCTGATTTTGTTGTCCTTCATTCTCCAAAACGATCAAAATGACATCACTGTGTTAGAGTCCAGTTACTGTGTGTCTGACTATGGCCTGATCAGACCAATACAAACTTGGAAGGCTCTGCCACAAGTCGGGCACAAGTAATCCGTATGAATATTTGGCATGGCTTCTCTAACTGCACATCTCACATTTCTCCTGGAGATGTTAGGCAGTAAACACCATATGGCCTGTTCCTAATTTTTGTGCCTTTTCTAAGCTTTTATTCTCCTGCTATGATTTTCTTCCATTGTTTTTGCTTCTTTTCCAAATTATCCCTCATATCTCACATTTCTTCTGAACTCATTCACTTCTGCTTTGCTCATAGAGCACAGCCCCTTCCCTAATGAGGGTATGCCTTGCTGGGCGGTCCTGTGCCAGAGTCTTCCATGTCATATAATCAATTCTAAAGTTCATCAGAGAGACCTTGAGATTGTTCTTGTATCACTTTTTCTGACCACCTTGTGAGCACTTGTCTTGTGTGCATTCTCCATATAATAGCCTTTTGGCAGACTACATTTGGCATTCATACAAAGTGGTCGGCCCAATGGACTTCTGCTCTCTGTAGAGATGAAATGCTTGGCAGTTTAATTTAAGAAGGGACCTCAGTGTCTGGTGTCTTACCCTGCCAGGTGATCTTCAGAATCTTCCTAAGACAATTCGAATGGCAGCAATTCCATTTCCCGGCATGGTACTGATGGATTGTTCAGGTTTCAGGGGCCTACAACAATGAGGTCAGCACCATGGCTCTGTAGACCTTCAGTTTGGAAGTCAGTCTAATGTCTTCCCCACTCCTACAATTTTCTCTGGAGCCTCCCAAAGGCAGAGCTAGTTCAGGCAACGTGAGTGTCAATCTCATTATTAATGTAGACATCTCTGGAAAGTATGCTGCCAAGGTAAGTGAGCTAATCCACAGCATTCACAGTCACCATTTGCTGTAACCAATGGTTCCCCAAGTGGATGGTGTGGTGCTGGATAATGGAGGACCTGGGTTTTTTTGGTATTAATTATTAGGCCAAAATTAGCACAAGCAGCAGAAAAATGATCCATATTTTGTTGCGTCTCAGCTTTGGAGGCTGCACTGAGCGCCCAAACATCTGCAAACAAAAGATTCCACACCAGCTCTCCCTTCACTCCAGTTTTGGCTTCTAGACTTAAGGGGAAGAATTTACCCTAAATTTTGTAGGGGACCTTGATTCCACATTTGTCCTCATTGAAAGCGTTTGACAAGTTGACCAAAAACATCAGGTCAAAAAGCAAGGGAGCAAGCACACGGTCTTGTCTCACTCCACTGGTGAATGGAAAAGCTTCAGAATATTGCCCATTGTCCAGAAGCCAGGCAAGCTTGCCAGCATGGAACTGATCTATTATACTGATGATCTCTGGGCAGCTAAATTGTGACATAATTTTCCATAAGCCCTCATGACTGATAGCGTCAAAGGCCTTGGTCAGGTCTGCAAATGTATAGAGACCTCTGCTCTGCTTCTGGCATTTCTCCTGGAGATGTTAGGCAGTAAACATCACATGGACTATCCCTAATTTTTGTGCTTTTTCTAAGCTATTTATTCTCCTGCTACGATTTTCTTCCATGTTTTTGCTTCTTTTCCCAATTATCCTGCTACTGTTCTATTTTTAAAAAAAAATCTTTTGTTTCTTTTTCCCTTAATTTTTCTTCAGTTCTTCCAGGAACTCT
The DNA here is from genome assembly GCA_023553655.1 of Myrmecobius fasciatus. Lineage (NCBI taxonomy): Eukaryota > Metazoa > Chordata > Mammalia > Dasyuromorphia > Myrmecobiidae > Myrmecobius > Myrmecobius fasciatus. The sequence continues at coordinate 28,608 of JAJPUD010003071.1, read as the reverse complement.
TGTTGAGTTTGTGTCCAATATACAATTTTTTTTAATGCTTTGATTGTAGATGTTTTTAAGTCATTGTCATTTTCCAGTTTGGATCTTGAGTTTCCCTGTCACCAGAGCAGTGACTTATGATCAGATTCCTTTTGTTTGCTCATTTGAACAACCTGCTTCTTGACTTTGACCATGTTAGAAATGGATTTTGCTCACCACAAGGTGGATGTTTGGGCTGAACTTCTTTTTCCTGCTGCTTTTACTGCTAGTTCTAAGATACATAAGTTTTTAGTGCTTCCAAATTGGTGTGTGATTCAAAGAAAGATCTGGTCACTGTCTTCTTGGTCTGTACACTGGTCCTTAAAAAAGTGAGATCCCTGGTCCCTCCTCATGATCTTGATTGCACCTCTCCAACCTGAAACTCTGACCAGGAATCCAGCAATGGATGTCTGCCCAGAGCTGCCAAACATCTACCAATCCGGTGTACAGTACTAGCTCAGGGATCACCTGACCTCTCTTTTTTTGACCAGGTATATCATCCCCTTATCATCCCAGTGCTAATGCCTCTGTTGCTGTGGTCTCCAAAGCCCACGGCCAATACTAATTCCAATTACCATGTTGCCAGCCAGCTCTCAGCTAGCCCAGTGTTCACAAATCTTTTTTTATATCTTCCTAAGTTACCCTGGGCTGAAACAATGATTCACTGAAATATTTTTTGTCTTGAGGTACATTTGCTTAAATTGTTAACGAGAGGTGTGTTGCAAGAGCTAAACAAGCATGTTGGTCTTACTCCACCACCTTGGCTCCAGTCACCATTTTCTTTTATATATCAGGCACCTGATCTATTCAATTTTTCAAGCTTTGTATATTTAAAAGTACTTAAAATGGCTTGTAGTTACAGCTCCAGAGTTAATCTGGCTAAGCTTCCTTTTTAGTATACTGGAATAGGTTGTGGAAACACAAATTTAGAACTAAAAAAGGCCATAGAAGTCATTGAGGGCAATCCTACTCATTTTAAAGATGAATAAATTGAGGCATATAGAGGTTGTTCCTTGTGCAGAATTAAATAGCTGGAGAGCATCTGAGTTAGAAATTGAACGCCTCTTCCTAAATCTAAACCTAGTGCCCATAATTTCAAGACACCGTCTTCCTCTATCATTTTGAATTATAATAAAAGGGACTAAACTATCCATATATTTTGGCCAATGCCTCCACTATGAAACTTATGGCCCAAGTAATAACAATAGCTACATTTATTTAGTTATTTCATATATGCCAAACACTTTACAGATATCATCTCATTTGTCCTCGTGCCACCTTGAAGAGGTGGCTGGCTGTTATTAGCATACAAAATATTTTTTATTTCTTTACAGTTGCATGTAAAATTTTAAATTCCAAACTCACCCCCTTTCCAAGTCCTTCCCCCTCATTAAGAAGGCAAGCAATTTGACACAGGGTTACACATGTGCAGTCAAGCAAAAATATTTCCACAAGTCAAGTTCTAAAAGAAAACATGACCAAAACAATTTTTAAAACACAAGAAAAAAAGTAAAAAATTATACTTCCATCTGAATTCAGAATCCTTCAGCTCTTTCTTTGGAGATGGAGATGCATGCCATTTTTCATCATAAATCCTTCAACTGTTCTTGGATCATTGTATTACTGAGAATAATTAAGCCATTCACATTTGATCATATTGCTGTTACTATGTACAGTGGTCTGGTTCTGCTCATTTTCCTTTGTATCAGTTCATATCTTTTCCAAGTTTTTCCAAGAGCATCTGTGCATCATTTCTTATAGCACAGTAGTATTGCACCACAATTATAACCCACAACTTGTTCAGCCATTCCTCAATTGATAGGTATTCATTCCCTTAATTTCCAATGATTTGCCACTGTAAAATGAGCTGTTATATTTTTGCACACATAGAACCTTTTCTTTAAAAAAAAAATCTCTTTGGAGAACAGACTTAGTAGTGGTATCGCTAAGTCAAAGGGTATGTGTGGCTTTATAACCCCTTTGGGCATAATTCCAAATTGCTCACCAGAATGACTGAATCAACTCATTATTCCATGAACAGTACCTCAGTGTCCCAGTGTTCCTGAATCCCCTCTAACATTTGTCATATTTCAGTACCTCTGACAAGAAAACCCCAAATTGGTTCAGTAAAAGTCAAACACAAGTGAAAAACTATTGTACAACAACCTTTTAGTTACTCCATTTAAATTACCTCATTCCTTATAGTAGTAATATTTCTATCTTGTATGAATTCTTTGATGGATGTTGAGGGATGACAGTTGGCGGAAGCTTTTCCCACAGTGATTACATTCATGAGGTTTCTCTCCAGTGTGGATCATCTTATGTAGAGCAAGTTTAGAGCTCTGTCTGAAACTTTTTCCACATCGATTACATTCATAAGGTTTTTCTCCAGTGTGAATTCTCTTGTGTTGAGCAAGATTGGAGCTTCCTCTAAAAGCCTTTCCACACTGATCACATTCATAAGGTTTCTCTCCAGTGTGGATTCTCTCATGTGCAGCAAGATCAGAGCTCTCTCTGAAACTCTTTCCACAATGATTACATTCATAAGGTTTCTCTCCAGTGTGGATTCTCTGATGACTAACAAGACTAGAGCGGTGTCTAAAAGTACTTCCACACTGTTTACATTCATAAGGTTTCTCTCCAGTGTGGATTCTCTGATGTAGAGCAAGACTGACATTTCTCCTGAAAGTCTTTCCACATTGATTACATTCATAAGGTTTTTCTCCAGTGTGGATTCTCTGATGTAGAACAAGACTATAGCTGCATCGGAAAGTCTTTCCGCATTGAGTACATTCATAGGGTTTCTCTCCAGTGTGGATTTTCTGATGGGAAGTAAGACTGGAGCTAAATCTGAAAGCCTTTCCACATTGACCGCATTCATAAGGTTTCTCTCCAGTGTGGATTCTCTGATGTAGAGTAAGATTGGATGCATTTGTGAAAGTCTTTCCACACTGATTACATTCATAAGATTTCCTTCCAGTATGGATTCTTTGATGTTTAGCAAGACTAGAACTATATCTGAAAGTCTTTTCACAATGATTACAGTCAAAAGGTTTCTCTCCAGTATGGCTCCTCCAATGTAGAGCAAGTTTAGAGCTCTGTCTGAATCTTTTTCCACATTGACTACATTCATAAGGTTTTTCTCCAGTGTGAATTCTCTTATGTTGAGTAAGACTGGAGTTTCCGCTAAAAGACTTTCCACACTGATCACATTCATAATGTTTCTCTCCAGTGTGGATTCTCTCATGTGCAGCAAGATCAGAGCTCTCTCTGAAACTCTTTCCACAATGATTACATTCATAAGGTCTCTCTCCAGTGTGATTTCTCTGATGCTTAACAAAACTTGCTTTCTGTGTGAAAGCCTTTCCACACTGATTGCATTCATAGGGTTTTTCTCTAGAGTGGATTTTCTGATGTAGAACAAGATTGCATTTGCTTGTGAAAGTCTTTCTACACTGACTGCATTCATAAGGTTTCTCTCTAGTGTGGATTCTCTGATGCTTAATAAAACTTGCTCTTTGTGTGAAAGCCTTTCCACATAGATTGCATTCATAAGGTTTCTCTCCACAGTGCCTTTTCTGATGGGAAATAAGGGATGTGTTTTTGCTGAAAGTCTTAGCACATTCATGATACTCATGAAACTTCTCTCCAGGATGAATTCTCTTGTGGGAAATAAGGAATGATTGTTGCTTGAAGACCTTTCCACATTCCATACATTTAAGTGACTTTTCACTACTATGAAATTTCTGATGTTGAATAAAGGATGATTCTTGCTGAAAGGCTTTGCCACATTCAAGACATTCAAATTTCTTTCCATTGTCGATTTTCTGTTGGTCAATGAGCTTTGAATTATGGCAGAAACCCTTTTCACCTTCATTATCCATAAAACGTTTGTCTCCCCTATGAGTTTTCTGATGTCTAATTAGTTCTGAATTCAAGCTGAAGGCCATCTCACATTGATTACACTGATAAGTTTGCACTGCAGGAAGCTTCTCATGAGATCCAGAAAGCTCTTCTTGTTGCATAAAGCATTCCTTGTGTTTACTATACGGAGAACATTCAGGTCCTGAGGTCATTTTCTTATAATGAATTAGGACTGAACATTGTCTGAAGTGACTTTTTTGTTTTTTCTCTATCTTCATACCAGAATCACACATTTCCCTCAAATTGGAGTCACAGTGACCATCATTCATGAATCTTTGCTCTCCTGACTCTTTCACAGAAATACTCAGCTTTGTGGTAATCTCCCTCATTTCAAGCACATTCTGTCCATCTGAACAAAACAAAGAAAAAAACATATTTGTTTATTTCTAGACACATAAAAATATACACAAATATAAAATTTTTCCTCTCTGATAAAAAGTCAACTGATTTATAATCTATTTCTGTAGAGAGAGAGGAGAGTCTTCAAACTTAAATGGACAGAACCAGTCATTTACACATGCTATTATCCTGGGATGACTTAATTTACAATAACATGGATCCTCAGAACAAACCCACAGCAGCCAAGACCAGAATTCTTCTTATGTTCCTAACTCAGGCCATGAATACTCATGACAGAGCGACCTGACTCAAACTCAGATTCTCTGACTGGGGCAGCTCTGTTTACAATACTAGATGGTTTTTCGCCATTGAACATTTGTTAAAATGTTCTCCTTGATTTATATGGCGTGAAGAGCAAAGATAAAAAAGCCAGAGGCTTCAAAAATATTTATAGCAGCTATGTCACTCTTTTATTTTCCCTCTCCCAACCCCCATCTCTGCTTCCTTCTCTGTGTCCCTCTTCTCTCTGTGTCTTCTCTTCTCTCCTGTCCACTCCTCCTCTCCTCTCCTTTTCTATCTTCTCTATCTCCTTCCCTCCCTTTTTCTCTCCCTCCCTCCCTTTCTCTCTCTCTCCCTCCCTTTCTCTCTCTCTCTCTCTCTCTCTCTCTCTCTCTGTCTCTCTCTCTCTCTCTCTCCTTCCCTCCTTTCTTCTCTCTTTCTCTCTGCATTCCAAATTTTCTCCCTCCCTCCATTCCCCTTCATCAAGAAGGCAAGCAATTTTACATAGGCTATACATGTGCAATCATGCAAAACATAATTCCATATTTTTCATGCTGTGAAAGAAAACCCAGGCCAAAAAACCTTCCAAAAATAAAGTATGCTTTGATCTGCATCTAGACTCCATCTTGCTCTGGAGATGGACAGAATTTTTCAGCAGAAATCCTTCAGAATTTCTTAGATGGTTAGATTGCTGAGAATGGCTAAGTCATTCCCAGGTGATCATCAGAAAATCCTGCTGTCGCTGTGTACACTGTTCTGGTTCTGCTCACTTCACTTTGCTTTATTTCAGGTAAATCCTTCTGGGTGTTTCTGAGCATATTCTGCTTGCCCTTCATTTTCTGAGAGGACCAATAACATCACGAGGTGAGGTCCTGATATACAGGTGGATTGACTGAAAGTGAGGTAGACCTGTGCAAAGTCATCAGCCATCCTCTTTTCTCCAATCATTGGAGTTCAGGAGGAAGACAAAAGTCAAGATGGCTGCAAAGGCCCAGGATGCAAGAAGGAAACTGGCTTCTTTTAATTAAGGCCTTCCTCAGGACTCAGTCAGTCTGAGGCAATGCCCATTCAATGAGTATGGGCTGGGGAAGAATTGAGACAGAAGATGGCCTAGTCTGACATCCCAAAAGAATCAGTCTGGGAGGGAAAGACCTTCAGAGCTTTTAGCCAGCACAGAACAGAATAGAACAGAAAACAATGGCTATTTCTCTCACTCCTAGCTATCAAAACTCAAAGAATGAGCAGGAGAGGCTTGGGCTGGGACCTGTTATTGGCCTTTCAAAGAAAGCCAGAGTGACTTGGGTTTAAAGACATAATCAAGTCGCTCTATCTGAATTACAATGGGCTTTTTCTTTTTTTTCTTTTTTTCTTTTTTTTTTCTCTTTTGCTGAGGCAATTGAGGTTAAGTGACTTGCCCAGGGTCACACAGCTAGGGAATGTTAAGTGTCTGAGACCAGATTTGAACTCAGGTCCTCCTGACTTCAGGGCTGGTGCTCTCATCCACTGCACCACCTAGCTACTCCCCACAATGGGCTTTTCCAAAGCATGTTGTTTCATAGCTATATTTCAAGAAATCATAAATGAAAACTGCACAAGACAAGCTTTTTAGGGGGGGAAATGATTAAATAAGATTTTTTTAAATTAACCCCCAAACCCAAAGATATACAAATTAAGCAACCAAAAATCTTGTTACTTTGCACAAAGTACTCATATATAAGTACCATATTCCCCACATGGACAGAAGAACCACATGTGATAAAGGAAGAAGGAGAAGGAAAAGGAGAAAGAGGAGAAAAAGCAGCAGCATTGCTGAATCTCAATTGGGGTTGGGTGTCCAGAGGACTGCTACTCCTTCTTGTTGTAGTTTGTCCTTTGTTCTCAAAGAGGAGCAATGACAACCCAAAAGATGCACTACAATTACCATCCATGGTCCAAAGGCTGAACCAAAAGCCTGTCCCAGTCCTCATCCTTGGGCCCTCTCTGCAGACTCTGACACTGCCCATCACTTCCCTTTCCCTGATGCTTTCTTCCCTCTATCTCAGTTCTCCTCCTCTAATATACAAAACTGACCTCATTATCACTCCCCTGAACCCCCCCCCATTTTCCCACATCCCCAGGACTGTCCAGTCTCCTTTCCCACTGATCACTCCCTCCCAAAGGGGACACCATCCCCTCCCCGTCCTCCCTCACACACTCAGGCCATCCTCCCTCTCCACAGTCCCTCTCCTGGGAAGTCCTGCTGACCCTCCTCTCTCCCCTACAACTCCTTCCCTCCCAGCATGGCCAGTTTCCAGGTTCAGGACTCAGTGACCCCACACCTGCTGTTGGGTCTCACCACCTCCCGCTACTCCCAGGTCAGCTGTCCAATTCCTCTCCTTAAGGCACTTCTGACCCCATTGCTGCCTCTTCCACAAGCTCCTGTGGCTCCCTAGCACCAGGAGCACCTACACAATCCCCTTGTGGATCCCTCACCCCCCTTTCCAGGCTTCTTCCACTCTTGCTCCTCCTCCTCACATGCTACAATCTCTCCCTTGCCCAGGACACACTAGCTCCAGTCTCTGGGGGGTTGCTAGGCTGCCCCTCTTGCCTAAAATGCTCCCCGGCTTCCCTCAGGCCCCAGTTACAGCCCACCTCCCACAATAAGCCTGTCCCGTCCTCCTGATTCTAGGTGCCTTCCCTCCCTTGACTAGCTGTAAGCCATCCTGGAGATAGCACGTTTTACATACTCTGTCCATGTTGTTTTCCTCACTGGTCGGGGAGCTCCTTGAGAGCGGGGGTGTCCCCTGCCGGTCTCTGAATGCCCGCCACTTAACAAGAGGCCTGGCACACAGTAGGCACTTAATTAATGCTGGATGACTTGAAGAAGGGCTCAGAAAGAGCCTGTATGGGAGAACCTGAGCCCTTTTGGGATATCTTCAGGAGAGTTCCATGACCCAAAGTTCCAAACAGTGGATCTAATAATTGTCGAGGGTCAGGAAATAAATTATTGGGTGCTTGCCAATTCTTCCAATAAACATTTGCAGAGAGGGCCCTATTCAAAAACTTGAAACGAGATTCCTGCAACCGGAACAAAACGTAGACTCGGCTTATGATAGCTCAAAGACAGCTGTCCACAGGGGACAGGAAAAGCCATTCCACCATGGAGGTCAAAGACATTTAGGAGAAAAGCCTTGAAGACACTGCTCCGGTAATTTCTGCTCTGATGTACATCACAACCAGTCCCAGTTCTGTGGAAGGGGCCAAAATCTAGGTCCAACTATCTGCATTTCAGTGGTGAGACTTGTTGTGAGAGCTGATACAGGAATATCAAAGAGTATATTAGTACTGACCCTACAAGCGTTGGAAACAGATATAAATTTGACTCAGATCAATAAAGGTGAAGGGCATCTTCCACCTGGCCCCCTTTGTCACGTACTGGAGCTGGACTCTGACACATAACATCATAGTTTTATTACTGGAAGGGAAGAGAAAGGCCATTCCATCCAGGCTCTGCCTTTCACAGACTGGGAAACTGAGGTTCAGGGACTTTCCCACTGCTAAAAAGGGTCTGAAAAAGAATTTTAAGTGGTTGTCTGCTTCCCCCCCCCCCCGGTGACTCGGGGCTGCCTGTTGGGTAACAGCCCTCATACACCTGCTTTCCCTCACTCACCTGGGCAGGAGCTTCTGGGGTCTGCTCGCTCAAGCATCCACGGAGCTTCCCCTTGCTCAAAATGGGAGAGCAAATCTTCTCTGGGAAGTGGAAGTCCTGGGAGTGGGGAACAAGGAAGGGGTGAGGAGGAGGGACACTGGTGATTTAGTCCTCTTTAGGGGAGGGGGGCAGGCAAGGAAGGTCACAGGAGGTCCCCAGGACTCCCCAAGAAGCTTTTCCATGATGTTTATTGTTGGGAGCTTTTGTAGGGGATGGAAAGGAGATCACTGGAAGCTAATTTGGAATCAGAAAAGTCTTCCTAAAAGTACGGGCTGAACCCACAGATTCATTCTCTAGAAAGCAGAGGCAGCTGGTGGGGCAGTGGGGAGAGCCCCAAGGCTGATTCAGGAAGCACTCAGTGTCTTATTAGCCAAGAGCCAGGCAAGTCACTTAACCTCTGTTTGCCCGAGTTTACTCAGGCAAAGATCAGAAGATCTTTCACTGGAAAACCCAGAAGTAGGAGGACTGCCTCCGACACAAGAGAGCCACATTTGGTCCTTTCCAAGCACTGACAAATTCTCCCAACCCAAACACACACTTGTTGAATGAAGGCAGTCCCTTTGATGGAGTTTCCAGGGGAAGTGTTCTTACCCACGGAGAGCAGGTTCTGGACATTCTCCAGCATGACCTCCTTGTACAGCTCCTTCTGAGAAGGGTCCAAGAGGCTCCACTCCTCCAGGGTGAAGTCCACGGCCACATCCCTGAAGGTCACCAACACCTAAACCAACAAAAGTCACAGGACTTAGACTGGAAAGAGACTTTCTTGTGTTCTCTCCCTGGAAAACTATCTTCACATGTAATCCCCCAAAATAAAAAACTATTAATAATAACAAATGTTATTATTTCAGTCTTGAAAAGCCAAGAAGTCTTGATTTTTAAAATTTATTCTGAATGTAATGACCACCCCAAAAAGGGGAAATATTCCCATAACTAAAGCAGAAGAGAAAGAGGATCGATTGGGAATGAAATCCTGAATCGCTCTTACATTTAGCTTCTTTTTAATAGTAAATGACAATATCAAAGTCTTCCTTTCAAAGAAGTTTGGCCTCTCTACACATCTTTCCCAAAGTTCTTCTCTTCCATCCCTTTTTTCCTTTCTTTGGGCAGTGGGGGTGGTGGGGATTAGGAAAATGGGTGTGCAAGACTACTCCTAGTTAGAGGCAGCTGGTAACTCAGTGGCTAGAGCCCTGGGCCTGGAGCTCCACTTCAGACTAAGCACTTATGACCTGCACTGTACTTGCTTGTCTCCATCCTGGACTGCCTTGCAGATACAGACACCATGTAACTTGTCCCAACACCCTTTCCAGTCTTCTTATACTTTACTCCCTCCTCCTCCTCTCTGACCCAGGGTCACTGGCCTCTGGGCTGATCCTTGATCACTACCTCCATCCCATGACTTTCCAATGACTTCTCTCCCACTTGGAATGGTGTGCCTCCCTCCTCCCCCTCACCTCCTGACTTCTTTCACATCTCAAATAAAGTCTCACTTTTGGAAAATAAGCTTTTCCTGGTTCCCCCAAAGTCCTGGAGCCTGCCTCTGAGAGGGCCTCCCACCTACATGTACAGAGCTAAGGCGGACACAGGGGCTGACATGTTGTCTCCTCCATTGCACGGAGACTTCCTTAAGGGCAGGGACTGGTTTTTCCTTTCTCTGGATCCATGAGAGTTTTGAAGAGGGCTGGCACAGAAAAGCCATATGCTTGGGGATTTGTCCTTGGCTGTTGTCCTTCCTTCTCAAAGAGGACCAAAATGGTTCCACTATGCTAGAGTGGGTCTGTTTGGGGACAATCAGACCAATCGGAGCTCGGGATGTTCTGCCCCAGGTCAGACTCAATGTGACCATTTGGGGGGCTTCTCTGACTTTATATATCTCACATTTCTCCTGAGCTACTTCAATTCTGCTTTGCTCATAGAGCACAGTATCTTCTCTGAAGGCATGCCATGCTGGGTGGTCCTGGGCCAGGTCATACGATGTCTCCCATGTCATACAATGGATTCTAAAGTTCTTCAGAGAGACCTTGAGAGGGTCTTTGTATCATTTTTTCTGACTTCCTTGTGAGTGCCTGCCCTATGCAAGTTCTCCATGAAATAGCCTTTTTGGCAAGTGTACATTTGGCATTCGAACAACATGGCCGGCCAAGCAGAGTGGTGCTCTCTGCAGTGGAGTTGCAACACTGGGTAGTTCAGTTCAAGAAAAGGCCTCCACGTCTGGTTCCTATTATCTTAGGGCACAATGAAAATCAGATCAAAAAGGGAAAACAAATGAGAATGAAAAGAAATTCAAGCAAACAACAACAAAAGAAGTGAAAATGCTACAGTCCTCTCTCTGGGTATAGATGGCTCTCATCATCACAAGATCATTAGAACTGGCCTCGATCATCTCATCGGACAACCAAATTTTGATTTAATTTTCCACAAGCCCTCATGACTGACAGTGTCAAAGGTCTTGGTCAGATGTGCAAATGGTGGATGCAGACCTCTGCTGTGCTCCTGGCATTTCTCCTGCACTTGCTGGACAACAAACACCACACTGACTGTTCCTCTACCCCCTTTGAAACTCTCAGATTACCTTAGTCCAAGTCTAGGATCAGCTTATTAAGGAGGACTCTGACAAGAAGCTTGCCAGCCATGACTAAAAGAGAACCCTCTCTTCCCCCCTACAAACCCCTCCTCCGGACTGACACAGGACAATCTATTCACTTTCTCTTCCTAGAAACGCACAGTGGAGGCTTTCTTGGATTCCTGGGGATAATCTCCTCTTGCCATATAATCTGGAAAATTTCAGTCAGCTTTTGTATGAGTAATGGACCCTCTACGTTGTAAATCTCAGAATAGAATCAGCACCAGTGTTTTGTCACACAAAAGGAACCTACTGGCCTTGAAAACCTCTTCTTCAGTGGGAATTTCTGCTAGAGAAATACTGACCGCAACCTGAAGCAAAAGCTCACTGGCTTCACCATTGGTTGATGACGGTCTGTTGAGAGCACTATGGAAGTGTTCAGTCCATCACTCTATGACCATGTCCTTATCACAAATCTATGTGGCCCCATGTGTACTGAGTAGTTTAACAGCATCAGGGGTCTCTGACCAATAAATAGCCTTCATAAAAGTATTGTGATGTATTACTATCAGCATAAAACTGAATTTCATCTGCCTTCTGACTGAGCCAAGGATCCTGCAGCTCTCTCTGTTTCACTTGTATTTACTTTTGATTAACTTAGACTGGCTTCTTAGGGATGGATGAATTATCCTCCTAGTAGCCCCTGTGGAGTTCTCGTTTTTTCATTTGGCAGCTTTTGAATTTCATCATTTTCACCAAACCGGTTTTGCTATTTGTGAGTGTTCTGACCCAGTTGAGCCAATGCACTGCTATACAACAAATCTCTGCAAGTTGCCCACTCCTTTTCTGCTCCATTGTTGTCAACTGTGCATTATTTCAACTAACCCTTGGCAAGAAGTGCTCTAATATATTGACATTAATTCTCCTACTAGAGTTTTTGCCTTGGGCCGCCACCTTTGTTGGATGTGAATATTCAGATTGGGGAGGATAAGTCTGTGATCCGTCCAGCAGGCTGCACCTCACATTTCTTTGGTCACTCTCACATCTCCCGGCTTGTCTCTTATACTCACACAGTCTATCAAATGCCAACATTTGCTGCGAGGACGCATCCATGAGGTCTTGTTGCCTTTAGGTAAATGGAGGGCAGTGCTGGTGAGGAGGTCAAGAGCTGCCCAAGTCTTCCCCAGTACGTGACCATGGCTAGTGGTGTTCCTGACTCCATTCTTCCCGAGGACTCCCTGCAATGTCTGAAGTGTGAGCCTGCTCCAGCATCAAAGTAGCCCAGAATTATAAGCCTGTCCTCCTCTGGCACATCAGCAAAAATTGTCTCCAGGGCTTTGTAAAATCCTTGACCTCATCCTAGGTTCATCACGGTGGAGCCTGGACACGGATGGAGGACCTGGACACGAATGCCCAGTCGTGGTCCTGGGCATCTTAAAGCCAGGTGAGAGTTTGGTGAATCAAGAGGTCACCCAAGTAAAAAGTAGCCCTGGAAAGGGCTCAGCGCATCTTGTAGATGAGGTACTGGTCCTTCCTGAATAGCCAATGCCCAGGACTTGACCTAAGAAATGGGAACTGGGAAAAGGGCAGCACCAGGTGGACAATTTCTGCTCCAATGCCAGCTAAACAAAGGACATAAGCTGGGGAAATCTTGGGGGGGGGGCCTGCTCTAGCATGTCCAGATAAGACTCAGTGGGAAGGGTCTTCAGGCCCTTCAGTGAGAGAGAGAACTTGGCCACAAGAAATGAAGAGGAGGAGAGATGATATGAGGGAGAGGGCAGGGATGTGAGAAGGAGCAGAACTTCCAGAGTCATCCTTATAAGTCAGGTTTACTGAAGGTGAACTTAAACAGGGGACAGCAACAACTGGAAGGGGGGGTGGTTAGGGTGTGGAGGGGGAGTTAGTGTATGAGATACCAGGTGTCAAAGAATTTGGTTCCAACACAGGCCAGGGCAGGCAAGGGGGTTACTACTGTATCCGATGTCACCCTCACTTTTATAAAGAACACCCCAGGGTGGAACAGGCCAGCCTCAGACAATCCTCCCTGCCCAGGGAGATGGTTTCAGAGTGTACACTGGCTCTGGGGGCAGAGCACACTCACCTGGAGTGGGGGTCTGCATCTCTCAGGGGCCATGGCTGCTGGGCCAGGCCTGATCTTCTGCTGGATGAATCGGGAGCAGGATTCTGGGGGACTCTTCTTTCCCTGAAGAAACAGGAGACTGGCCTGGGGGATTTACAGAGGGTGGGACCCCCAGCATTACAAAGCCCCTGGCCCACCCCAAGGGGAGAGACTCCCACCAGTTGCAGGAAGGAGAGAGCAAGGGGGTCTTTGAACAAAAAGACTTCTTCCCTTCCTCTTCCTGTTTCTTTCAGATCTACACAGACCCAGGAAGCAGAAAGTGTATGGGGATCCCAAATAGGATGAGAGCTTGATGGCCCTGAGTTAGGAGCATCCCCTCCCATTGGTCCTCTGCCTTCTCTGAGTCCCCTCTTTCCTCTCAGCCCACACAGAATCCAGACTAGACTGCTTGAACTGGGGTGGGGGGAGTGGAAGGGGGTTAGGAGACTCTGGGATGGGCTTGCCAGGAATGACTGGGTCAGGCTGGAGCTGGGAGGATTCAATTTGATGATAGAGGCTGAGGGCTCTGAGAAAAGTGAGAACAGGGAAAGAGGCCAGGGTAAGGAGGGGTCTGGGAGGCCTCCAATGGCTCCCAGAGTTAGGCCTTCAATCTGCCAGCTCTCTGACCCAAGCCTTGTCCTCCATCATAGGAAATGTCCTAACACTGACATTACCCTCCAAACTCCACCCCAGGGCTTGAATCCACCTGGGCCACCACCCACCAGCCTCTCATCTGCAAGAGTCCTCCTCACACAACTTCCCCTTCTTCCAGTCCCAGACTCTTCTCCTCCTACTGAGCAGAAAGAAGCTCCTTAGCTTTTTCTGCCAGTCATTTCCCTCCCTGACTCCATCTGGTGTCCTCCCTGCAGTCTGGATCCCAGATTTGCCCTCCCCCCACTTTGATCCTCTCCTCCAAAATGGAAACATTTGCACTTTATTGAGGCCCTTTCCCTCTATCTTGCCATTCTTCCCTAAGGGACATTCTCTCACTGAAAGAGGGGGGAACTGGGGGAACTGAGGCCAGGAAGTCAGGACACTTGGGACCCACGAAGATAATACAGGTGCTTTTAAAATGATCCTTTCTATGCCATCTGTATCCAGAAAAAGAACTTAGGAGTTTGAATGTAAACCAGCACATGCTATGTTCACTTCTTTTTTCTGTTTTCTTTCTCTCTCTCAGGGTTTTCCCTTTTGCTCTGATTTTTCTCTCCCAACATGATTCATAAAGCAAGATGTACTAAAAATGAATACATTTTTTAAAATAATAATTAAAATTTTCCCTTCTGTCTTTTCATACTATTGGACCCATTTTAAATCAGGTGTGGGTGAGAACATGATTTAAAAGTTTGTTCACAATTTTTAAGTCAATTTGATAAGAAGAAGCTTTAATCCAATTTGGAGATTTTATCGATAATTAATCAAACATAATCGAAGCCTACACGTTCTAGGTGAATACAAAATCCCCCCCAACCTCATCTCCCTATATTCATGGGACATTCAGGAAAGTCAGGATTTTGGGTCTACTTTTTCATCTTGTGCTTCATTCCCCTCCGCCACTAGGTGGCAGAGTGCACAAAGCAATGGGCTTGGAATCGGGAGAAGAGTTCAAATCTACTCTCAGACAATGACTAGCTGTGTGAGCTTGGGAGAGTCACTACAGAGTGTTTTCCACCGGTCCTGACCTGCAAAAGGAGCTGGAGAAGGAAAGGGCCCATCATCCCATACCTTTGCCAGGGAAACCTCAACAAAGCGGCCCAAAGAGCAGGAATCAGCTGACGCCACTCCAAAATCATCCTTACCTTCCGGATAAAACAATCACACGTGTCTCCCCCGGAACGTCCCTTGTGTCATGTTCTCAACTGAAACACAATCGCATATTTCCCAGTTCTGGGGGAAACAGTCTACTCTTGTTGTGATGTTTTGAGTTCACTCATGAGAACTTATGTCTGCCTCTGACACCATTTTCTTCTCCAGCTCCTTTTACCAATTGAGGAAACTGAGGTAAAGAGGGTTGTGACTTGTCCAGGGTCACCCAGTTAGTAGTAGACTAGTAAGATAAGTCTTCCTAACACCAGCCTTGGCAAGGTATTCATTGAACCACCTGCTGCCCAAAGGGAAGATTTCCTCTGAAATCTAAAACTAAAACTTTTACCTAAAAAAAAAAAATCATTATGGTAGCCAATACGTTTAACAAACACTAGTGAGCCCCTACTGTGTGCCAAGGCCCCTGCCAACTGCCAGGAACACCAAAGAAGGCCCTTATTGTAACTCACACCCAGCCCTTCCCACGCTGTGATACACACTTGGCCCCTACCACAATGTATCACACTCAGCTCCTACCACAGAACACTGGGCCTCTCTCACATTGTAACACACACTCAGCCCTCCCGCATCATAACTCACACCCAGCCCCTCATACAATGTATCACACTCAGCTCCTACCACAATGTAGCACTGGGCCTCTCTCACACTGTAACACACACTCAGCCCCTCCTACATTATAACTCACACCCAGCCCCAGCCCCTTCCACATTATAACTCACACTCGGCCCCTCCCACACTGACACACTTACAGTTTATCCCTCACACTGTGACACTGAAGCACACCCGTTCCCACAATACACACTCTGACAGACTCAGACTCGCACACCCTGTGATGCTCAGTCCTTTTCACAAGGTGACACAACCCCCGGCCCCCCCATACTGCCTGACACACCCAGCCCGGCCCCTCCTCCTCCCCAACTCCCACTTCACCCACTTCACCCACGCCCCACCCCCAGCGCTCACCTCAGACAACCCACAGCCCAAGGCCCAGCCCTGCCCACGGTGAAACTGCGCATGCCCGCCTAGGCAGGCCCAGGAGGGACTAAAGCAGTTCTGGGAGACTTCCGGTTGCCGCGAGCGGCCTTCTGGGAAACGTAGTCGGAGTCAGGCTGGCGCACGCGCTGTGCCACGGGGTTCTGGGCAGTGGGGCGGGGTCAAGCCCACGTGGTCCCCGCCTCAGATCCCCATAGGTCTGTCCAAAGCAGAGTCAGGACTTTCTCTGGGAGTGCGCCCCTCCCCCGAATCTGTGAGCTGGAGAACCTGGGCAATGGGGCGGAGCCAAGGGCGTGGGCGTGGCCGAGAGCTCCGGATAGTTCTATGCTGGCCCCGCCCGCACTTGTGAGAGCGCCCCTCCCACCAGCTCCAGAGAGGGTTGGGGCTTTATTTTCACCACGTGTCTTGGTCCCTGAGGCAGCTCCTGTGTGGGGTCCCCTGAGGAAGAATAGAAAGGGCCTAAAAGTCCAGTACAATCAATGTTGAGAGCTGCGGCCAATCGCTCCTCAAATACAAACCTATCGAGTGGGTGCTATTGTTATGCCCACTGTACAGAGGAGGAAACTGAGGCTGACCGAAGTTACTGCTCTGAAGCTGGTCCCTACCAATTATGAACATTTACACTTCAGACTTTGGTCAGTGCTACAAATTGGCTTTAAATTAGTATATGGTTCGATCTCTAAGGGCAGCTAGGTTGACCAGGCCTGGAGTCAGGAAGATCTGAGTTCAAATTCACCTTCAGATGCTTCCTAGCACACACTGGGTAGCTCGCTGCTGTGGACCTCAGCTTCCTCGTTTGTTAAATGGGGATGATAGCATCTATCTGCCAGTGTTGCTGTGAGAGCCAAATGGGATAATAAATTGCAAAGCACTTAGCACATAGTGGACTCCACATAAATGTTAGTTGTTATTTATAACAAAGCAATGGAGAAAGAGTTTTAAATGCACATTAAATGCAACCTGAGATACCAGCTTGTATGAAAGTGTTTAATAAAAATGAATTATAAAAAAGGAAAACAAGAATTGATAGTGTCGTTCCTACAACAAATTACTTAATGCATCCTAGGATTAATATAACTAGTACAATACAAACAGATACATAGACTAGAGGAGGAGAGAAGAAAGAATACATCACCAATTCAGGGGATCACCAACTTTGCAAACTTCTGGCTGGGGAATCCCAGATTACAGCCCTGCAAGTCCCAGTGCGAGGGTCCCAGGCACAGCATCCTCTCCATGGGGGAGATTCCAGTTTGGGTACCTATCTATCATGACTTAAATAGCCCAGGGAACAAAGGTGGCCAAATGGCTGCAATACCAGCTTCACTTTCTTGAGCAAGTCCAGAAGGGGGGCCAGTCCTGCCAGAGCCTTTCAAGGGTGAGAAAATAGCCACTGGAGTGGCTAGCTCCAGTACACCGCTAAGGTGTTCTTGGTGAATTTGGCCAAAATCCACCTAGATTGTTGTTCTGTAAGCTATGGTTGTTCCCAGGGCTATCCAACAGCTGCATAACAAGGATTGATAATAATTCATTGCACTGTAATTACTCCATGGACATGGAGAGAAACTGAGGGCTGGAACCTACAGAATCTTATCCTTATACCTATATCTTTCAGCAATCAAATTTTGATATAATTTTTCCATAAGACCTCACAACTGATAGTGTCAACAGTCTTGGTCAGATCTCCAAATGTTGTTTACAGACCTCTGTTCTGCTCCTGGCATTTCTCCTAGAGTTGGCTGAGTAAACACCATATTGACTGTTCCTTGGCCCCTTTTAAAGTCACACTGGCTCTCAGGTAGATGACCTTTTTCTAGGTGTAGGATTAACCTATGAAGGAAGACTCTGGTTAGAATCTTGCCAGCAATGACCAAGAGAGAGAGGCCTCCCTCTGATTGTCACAGGACAATCTATTTCCTTTATCTTTATAGAAATGGACAGTGGAAGCATCCTTGAACTCCTGGGGCATAACCTCCTTTTGACATATAATCTGGAAAATTTCAGTCAGCTTTTGTGTGAGCAATGAACCCCCCACCTCATAAATCCCAGCTGAAATAGAATCAGCCCTCAGTGCTTTGCCACAGGAAAGTAGCCTAATAACTTTCAAAACTCTTCTTCAGTTGGAACTCTAACTAGGGAGTGATTGACTTCTACTTAAGGTAAACAGTCAATAGCTTCAGCAATGATTGATGACAATCTGTTGAAAATACTATGAAAGTATCTCTAGGATCATTTGCTTATTACTAATCAGTGTGACACTATTAATTAGCAGCGAGTAACTGAAAGGCACCATAGCTCTTTGGCCCATAAATAGCCTTCAGTGCATCGTAAAAATGCTTTGGATTGTTGCTTTCAGAATAAAACTGAATTTCATTTGAATTTCATTCTTACTGAGCCAGGAATCCTGCATCTCTCTAAGCTTTACTTGTACTTTACTTTTCAGGGAATTAAAGGTTGCCTTCTTAGAGAAGGATGAACTATCTCACTGGTACACTCTGTGGAGTTCTCTTTTTTCATTTAGCAGCTTCTGGATTTCTTTATCATTTTCACCAAACCAGTCTTGATGTTTGTGAATGTTTTTACCCAGGTTCGCCAATGCACTGTTGTAAATCAAATCCCCTTCTTTTCTTCTCTGCTGTTGCCAACTGTGTGTTAGTTCAACTTACCCTCCAAGTTGGCAACAAACTGTTCCCTCTCAGAGAAACTCTCTAGTCTGTTGGCATTAATTTTAATTAATTATAACTTTCAATGTGAATTCATAAAATGAAAATTGATAACACTATGGATTAAAAATCAGAATCTGACAGTGTGTTTTTCAGAAGAAACATGATTAAAAATGAGACAGACATAGTTGAAAGGCTGGAATAGAATTTATTATACTTTAGCTAATTTTTTTTTAGCAGGGGTAGGGTAGCAATCATGAATTCAGATAAGGTTAAAATTAAGAGAGATTTAATTGAAAAATAAACAGAGAAACTACATTTTTGCTGAAAGGAACCATAGACAATTAATTTAAATACTGAATATATGTATATGTGTGTATATCTATATATATATATGTAGCAAATTGCAAAGCATTAAAATTCTTTTTAAAAAGTTAAATGAACTAAAGAATAAAATAAAAAATCAAACTATGCTAGAAGATCTCAATTCACCCCTTTCAGACCTAAATCAATCTAAACATAAAACATACAAGAAAAAATTTAAGGAGATGAATAGAATTTTTGCAAAATTAGATATAATAGATTTTTGGAGAATATTTAACGGGAATAGAGAAAAGTATACTTATTCTCAACTGTGCATGACACCTTCATAAAGCCTAAAGACCTCAAAAGGCAGAAGAATACTGATATTAAAAGCATCTTTTCTGACCATAATTTAATAAATTAATGTTTTTAGTTTTTAAATAAAGGAATTTAGAAGCATAGATTAAAAAAGAATTGGAAACTAATGTTAAAGAATGGGTATGTCAAAAAACATATAGAAACAATCAGTTTCTAATTATAAGACAATGAAAACAATAAGATAGTATACAGGAATCTGTGGGATATAGCCACAGCAATACTTAGAGGAAATTTTATATCCTCAAATTCTTACATGAATAAAAAAGAAAAAGAATAGATCAATAAATTGTGTATGTAAATTTAAAAAGGCAACTATAAAAATAAGTATAAAACCCCCAATTAAACACCAGAACAGAAATCCTGAAATTTAAAAGGGAGATTAACAAAACTGAGAGGAAAAAATAGTTTTTTTAAATCAATAAAATAAATCAACCTTTGCCTAATTTTATATTTTAAAAAAAGAGAAAGTTTAATTATCAGTATCAAAAATGAAGAAGGGAGTTCACAGGCAATGAAAAAGTAAAAGCAATAATTAGCAGTTACCTTGCCCAACTAATCTTCCAATAAAACTGACAAACCAAATGAAATAGATATCTATAAAAACATAAATCCCCTAGTTAACAGAACAGGAAATCGAATACTTCAATAATCTCATCTTAGAAAAAGAAAATGGACAATATGCAAACTAGTACCTTAAGGGGAGAAATCCAGGACCAGATCAATATTCAAATGTCAATCCTTAAAGAACAATAAATTTTAATACTATATGTTTGAATACAATATAAACTGTTTGAAAAATTAGGTAAAGAATTTCTATCAAATTTCTTCTATGACACAGATAACTAAACCAGGCAGATTCAAATCAGAGGAATAAAGACTACAAGCTAATTTCTCTAAGGAATATTGATGCAAAAAATTTCAATTTCTTGGTTCATTTCTGACAATCTGTTCTTCATTATGATAGTTGTGTCTTTTGTTTGCTTTGTAGGAAGCACAGTACATTTAGTTAAAGAGTACATTTCTAGTCTACTATTTATTTTTTTTAAATAAAATACCAAGAAGTGACTGTAAAATATAACAAAGAGGGGCAGCTAGATGGCGCAGTGGTTAGAGCACCAGCCCTGAAGTCAGGAGGACCTGAGTTCAAATCTGATCTCAGACACTTCCTAGCTGTGTGACCCTGGGCAAGTCACTTAACCCCAATTGCCTCAGCAAAAAAGCAAAAAAAAAAAAAATATATATATATATATAAATAAAACAAAGACCATAACTATGACCCGGCAGGATTTATACAGAATTCAATATTCAAAAACCTATGATCATGATTGATGTCTAAAAGAAAAACAAGAAAAATATATGATTATTTCAATATATGCAGGAAAAGCATTTGACAAAATACAATAGCCATTCCTAAGAGTTGAGAGCAGGGAAAAGCAAAGTGGGGAGTACCACAAAGCACAGGAATAAATGAAGCTTTCCTTAAAATTACAGATATCTATTTAAAAAGAGCAAGCATTCACTTACTTAATGGAGCTAAACTGAAGCCTTTCCAATATGATTAAGGGTGAAAGAAAGGTGTGCATTAACATTACTATTCATTATTTTACTAAAAATGCTAGTTAGAACAAAAAAGACCAGAAAAAGAAATTAGGCCAAACTATAATTTTTTTTTTTTTTTTTTTTGTAGATGACATAGTGGTGTGCCTTGAGAACCCAGAGAGTTGACTAAAAAAATCATTAAAAAATAACTTCAGCAAAGTTGCAGAATGTAAAATAAACCCACACAAAACACCAGCATATTACCAACAAAATCCAGCAGGAAGAGATAAATTTCATTTAAAACAATTAGATAATATAAAACTTTTGAGAGTCTATATGTCTTAAGAAAAATGAAAGAATTATATAAGCACAAATGTCTGTCCTTATCCCCACTCTGTCTAAAATAGAGGCAGCTCTAATGTGTTCTAAAGAGGAGGAGAAAAGGGTAAAAGATACTGGAGCAACAAGAAGATATTGGCAATTAGCTGATGGGAGGAGAATAAGTGTATTGAGGAAGCCTTTGGGCTGCTCAGGCAATGTGTGAGATCTTTTAAGAAAATTTGGCTGTATGGGGATATGCACCATTGCAAAACAAATAACTGAAAGATGTACAATGAATGAGATGGGAAACTGAGGACTTCTCAGAATGATTGTGAGAGATTGGTAGGGTTTTTCATTGGGGATCCTACTGCAGGAAAAGAGATAAATTGTGGTTTTTTAGAATATCAAAGGCAGACCAGAACCTGTCTGCTAGTTGCTGATTTGAAAAAGGGTCTGGTTGATATCAGCAGGCCTTGAGTGGGTGGGAAGTGCTTTGTTCTGAGATTGGCAGATCCTGGGAGTGGGCCTGTCTTTCTTTCTCTATAAGTGTGGGCTCAGGTGAGAAGGGGGTGTGCACTCCTTCCTCTCCTTGGCTACAGCCCAGAGAGGAATGACTGTCCCAAGGGAATTTGGAGAAATTCAAATAAACTTCTAATCTTCACTTTGAGAAATCTCTGAGTAATGATTCTGAATCGGGAATCCGATTTTTATCCCACACAACAATATGTCTAAATACAAATATTAGGGAAGTGAACCTCCAGAGGGAGGGAACCTGGCTCCAGAATATTGATGTTGGTTTTTGTTGGTTTGTTTTTTGCTGAGGCAGTTGGGGTTAAGTAATTTGCCCAGGGTCATACAGCTAGGAAGTGTTAAGTATCGGAGACCAGATTGGAACTGAGGTCCTCCTGACTTCAGGGCTGGTGCTCTATCTACTTTGCCACCTAGCTGCCCCTTGATGTTGGGTTTTACTGAAATGACACTAGTTAGAAAACTGAAGTATTTATTAGTTATAGTGGACCATTTAATAGGATGGGTGGACACTTTCCCCTGAGCTCTGCTATCTCCACGGTTAGTAGAACAACATCAGAACAAATTATAAGTAGGTATGGATTGGTAGAAAAGAATGAATCAGGTTCTTAAGAAAGAGATTACTAAATTGATGTTAGAGATTAAATTGCCTTGGACCAATTGTTTGCCTATTCTGTGTTAAAGAATCAGAACTGCCCCCAGGAGAGATCTGGCTTTCCCCATATGAGATGTTGTTTGGTTTACCTTATAAAGGAAGGGGAAAGGAAACACCCTCTTCTGAAACAAAGAATAAGTTTTTAAGGAATTATACACTGGCAGTGTCCTCATCCCTTTCAGGCCTTGGGAAACAAGAAATGCTGGCCCAACACCAATTTTGTAATCCCAAGAGATGGGTGCCTTTTAAGTCCTGGAAGGAGCAGAGTGAGAAGGACCTTGCCAGATTTTACTAATGACTGAGACCTTGTCCAGAGGCTAAAAGCTGCACTCATTACCAGGGTTAAAGGACCTGTGGAGGAACCTCAAGAATGGAAGGTTAAGGACAATTTTATAACCTCTAAAATTGACTTTGCACTGGGACAATTTGGAATGTTTTGGTGGGAGTGGGGCTTGGAGGAGAGTTTAGTGAACAGGCAGAAACATCAAGCTCAGCCCTTCCATCATGAGGAATGCCCTGACCATTGGAATAACCCTCCAAATTCCACCCCAAGACTTGAATCCACCTGGGCCACCACCCACCAGCCTCTCATCTGCAAGAGTCCTCCTCACACCACCTCTCTCTTCTTGGTCTCACACTCTCCTCCTACTGAGCAGAAAGAAGCTCCTTGGCTTTTTCTCCCAGTCATTTCCCTCCCTGACTCCATCTGGTGTCCTCCCTGCAGTCTGGACCCCAGATTTGCCCTCCCCCCACTTTGATCCTCTCCTCCAAACTGGAAACATTTGCACTTTACTGAGGCCTTTCCCTCTATCTTGCCATTCTTCCCTAAGGGACATTCTCTCAAGACAAAAGGATCCCCTGGGGGAACTGAGGCTAGGATGTCAGGACACCTGGGTCCCAAGCAGGTAATACAGGTGCTTTTAAAATGATCCTTTCTGTGTCCAGAAAAAAGAACTTTGGAGTTTGAATGTAAACCAACACACACGCTATGCTCACTTCTTTTTTGTGTTTTCTTTCTCTCTCTCATGGTTTTTCCCTTTTGCTATGATTTTTCTCTCCCAACATGATTCATAAGGTAAGGAGTACTTAAAAATGAATCATTTTTTAAAAATAATAATTAAAGCGATCCTTTCTGTCTCTTCATACTATTGCACCCATTTTAAATCAGGTGTGGAAGGGTGAGAACATGATTTAAAAGTTTGTTCACAATTTTTAAGTCAATTTGATAAGAAGTAGCTTTAATCCAATTTGGAGATTTTATCGATAATTAATCAAACATAA
>JAJPUD010003070.1:217978-269846 GCA_023553655.1 Myrmecobius fasciatus | reverse complement strand
ATATTTATATATATATATATATATACATATATATATATATATATATATATATATATATATATATCCAGTATTGTTTGTCCTAGAAACTTAGAAGATAATATCTCTGAGCAGCAGGAATCATTGAAAAGACATGATTATTCAAAACATTAGAATTCCATAAGCACTTTAACTTTCTCTGATTTTCTATGAAAATAGAAGTACAATTTCTTTATTTAAAAATATCATTGTTTTTTAGGAGAAATAAAATCAAGGTCACATGTCTTTACTGGTCTTGGTAATTCCTATCTATCTATTTTGTTTGAAATGCATTAATTGCATAAGAGGTGGAGCCAGGGTGGTGAAGTGAAGACAAATATATGGATGAGCTCTTGACTAAACCCCTCCAAATATTTTAAACAATGTTTCTAAACAAATTCTAGAGCAGCAGAACCCACAAACAGATGGAACAAAATAGTTTTGCAACCCAGTACAACTCAAAAAATTGGCAGGAAAGGTCTACCACACCTTACCAGCACAGCTAGAGCCCCAGCAACCCAGGAGTGGGCAGTGGGACCCTTTGAACCAGCAGTAGCTATAATAGCTTCTGGACTCTCAGCTCACAGACCATAAGGGGTTGATTAACTGGTGAAAAGGACTTATAGGGGTATCTTTGCTAACACTGAGGCAGCACTCTGTTGCTTTGTCAATATTTGAATCCAGTTCTCAGACTTGGGTGGCAGTCATAAGGCAAGGAAGAGCATACTTGTAGTCCCTCACAGACCAGAGCATTGACCAGGAAAGGAGTAAACATACCTCCCCTTAGATCACAACACCTTGGAAGAACTTACAAATCCATTGAAGTATTTGAAAACAGCTCCACAAAACATCTGAAGTTTAAGATAGTGAAAATTCCACCCTAGAATCAGAACCCTGCTTTAAAAAAGAGTTAAAAGTTAATTGATGGACTGGAAAAGTGAGAAAACAACAGAAAAAAATCCTGACCATGGAAAGTTACTGTTGTGGCAAGGAAGATCAAAACATCCATCTAGAAGAAAACAAAGTTAAAACTCCTGTATCCAAAGCTTCCAAGAAAAAAAAAATACTAGAAACAATAAAACAAAATCAAAAGAATGAAAAAAAAATAGTTGAAGACAATATGAAATATCTCACTGGAAAAATAACTGACTTGGAAAAAAGATCCAGGAGAGATAATATCAGAATTATTGAACTACCCAGAAAGCCATGATTAAAAAAGAACTTAGAAATCATCTTTCAAGAAATTGTCAAGGAAAGCTGCCCAAGAACTGAGGGTAAAATAGAATTCGAAAGCATGCACTGATCATCTTCAGAAATTGATCCCAAAATGAAAACTCCAAGGAATATTATAGTCAAATTTCAGAATTCCCAGATCAAGGAAAAAATATTGCAAGCAGTTTCAAAGAAACAATTCATGTATCATGTAGCTACAGTTAGGATAATACAAGATTTATCAACTTCTACATTAAAGGAGAGGAGGGCTTGGAATAACATTCCAGAAGGTAAAGGAACCAGGATTATAACCAAGAATCAATTATCCAAAAAAACTGAGTAAAATCCTTCAGGGGAGAAAATTGGTAAACAATAAAATAGAGAACTTTCAAGCATTCTTAATGAAAAGACCAGTACTGAATAGGAAATTTGACATGCAAATACAAAACTGAAGAAAAGTATAAAACTATAAAGAAGAAATAGAACTCATAAGAGACTTAATAAGGTTAAATTATGTACCTTCCAGTAAGGGAATTTGGTAGTTTTAACATAATTATTATCACAGTTAGGAGTATAAATAGGTGGTGAAATGTGATATCTTAAAAAAATAAAATTAAAGAGTGATAAAGGAATGTACTGTGAGACTGGGAAAAGGGGAGGTAGAATGAGATAATTTATCATGCATAAAAGAGGAAAGAAAATTTTTTTTTTTTTACTGGGTAAGGAAATAGGAGCTAGACAAAAGGGAGCAAAAGAAACTTATTGTCATCAGAACTGGCTCAAAGAGGGAATAATACACCCTCAATTATGTGTAGAATTCTATTTTACACTATAGGAAAGTAGTCATGGAAGGGGATTAAGATGAGATCATTGATAAAAGGGATGTCAGATTTGGGGAAGGAGTAGCCAGAAGCAAACTCTTTTAAGGACAGACAAGGTGAAGAGAAAGAGAGGATAAAATAAGAAAGGGGAAATATAGTTAGCAAAATAATTGTGAGGGGAAAATGAAGCAAGTTTCTCTGACAAAGGCCTAATTTCACAATCATATGGAGAACTGAATAAAAAAAAAATAAGTTCCTTTCCTCAATTGATAAATGATCAAAAGATAGGACCAGTTTTCATATTAAGTAATCATAGCTATCCATAACTATATGAAAAAATGCTATAATTAATTATTGATTCAACAAATGCAAATTAAAACAACTCTGAAGTGCTACCATATACCTATTAGACAGGATAAAAAGATAGAATAAGAAAATGACAAATGTGGGAAGGAATGTGTGTGTTTGGGGGGGAATGAGACATTAATTCATTGTTGGTGGAGCTGTGAACTAATTCAATGATTTTATAGAGCAACTTGGAACAATTATAAAGAATTATAAAACCATGCATACTTTTTGATCTAGGAATATCCCCACTAAGTCTGTATCCCAAAACAGATTTTTGAAAGAGGAAAATAACCTATACAAACAAAAAATATAGCATCTCTTTTCTGGGGATAAATAAATGGAAGTTGAAGGGGTGCCCATCAATTGAGTGGTTTCTGAAGAAATTGTGCTATGTGATTTGATAGAATTTTGTTTTCTTTTGTTTTATGAGAAATGATGAGCAAGATGCTCTCAGAAAATCCTGAAAAAACTTCCATGAGCCGATGCAATGAAATGAACTGTGTACAAAGAAACAGCAATGTTGTAAGACAATTGACTATAAATGGTATGATTTGTCAGTAATACAATGGTCCAAGACAACTCTGAAGGACTCATAATGAAAAATGCTATTTATACCTAGAGAAAAAACTGATGGTGTTATGACTTTAGCATACTCTTTTACTGTTTTTTCTTGTTTGTTTTTGATCTAAGTTTTCTATCAAAATATGATGAGCATAGAAATGTTTTGCATGACTATACATGGATAATCTATATCAAATTGCTCACATTCTCAATGGAAAAAGGGAGTTGGGAAGGGAGGAAGAGAGAATCTGGAATTCAAAGTTTTAAAAATGAATGTTAAAAATTGTTTTGTCATATAACTGGGAAAAATAAAATACTAAATAAAAAGATTAAAATGCATCAATTTTCTATAATCCATTAAAAGAAAGGCATTTTTTTTTAAAAAAAAAGACCATTTATCAAAGGTCCTCAAAGGGGTCCATAAAACTCTTTGGTCATATTTCTATTTGTGGTCATCAAATATTTAAAATTTCTACCTGAAGTTCCTTCCAATATATCACTGTGGCAGACCATAAATTCAATTCTCAGAAGTAAAAGACATTTTGTTAAAGAATATGAAGGCAAATGATAGGCAAGTATATCAGGCAATATATAATCTGGGTACCTGTCCACAAAATGACTGCAAGATCCCATCCCCCTGGAAAAAACAATAATTTCTCTTTGATACCTCTTTTCCATGCTTGAGAAAAAAAAGGACATGACTAGTTCAGAATCATCATAATGGTGATGGTCCATAGAATCCAATACTGATACCACTAAAGTTTTTGTTTTTTTTGTTTGTTTGTTTGTTTGTTTGTTTTGTTTTGTTTTGTTTTTTCCTTGCAACCCAACTGAAGCAGATTGGAGCAATGGGGTCTCCTTCTGTCTTACTGATAACTCTTTCCAACCCTTATGCCATTTTCTCTCTTGTAATAATACTATGCTTTTACCCTATGCAGTTATAGTTATTCAAAACCTTGAACAATAATTATATTTTAGAATGTTCTTTTTTTTTCTTCTCAGTTCACATTACGTATCTTCTCTCCACTGGAATGCTATTTTTTTCACATTTGGAGTCCACCTAACTTTTCACAGATCTAGAGACAAGATATCTCCTAACTACTTAAATGAGAGGTATTTCCACATGAGAAGGAAGCACGGGAGAAATGAAGTTGTTCTAGATAGAAACAGGATCTACCCATAGTACATAATTGTGCAAGTATGTCTATGTAAGACATTTCTCTATCTCCAAATTCTTTAGAGAAGTTTAATGAAGAATTTCAAAATTTCAAAATACAGTTATCAAAAGATGTAGCTTTCAAAAATATTCTACTTGCATATAAACAGCCTAGATAGAGATGAATATAAAATTTGAAACAAGAAATGGAATAAAGGTAATAAATAAAATGTATTACTTTTTTTCCTGAGAAAGCAAAACATCCTTAAACACAAAAAGATGTAGTAAAACTAATGTGAAGAAAAGTAAAAACTCAGAGAGTACTTGTTAGAGTGGTTTGAATATGAACATGATGAGAAATTCAATTTATAACAAAAATGGACAGGAAACAAAATAGAGAAAGATAGGCAAGGAGATTTCTCTTAATAAATAAAGGCCAAATAGAGTCACATTCCCAGAGGAAATTTTTCTGAATCTTCAACCATCGAATAATTTAAAACACCACCTGCCATCAGATACAATACAAAGCTAATAAATCTGGTTATTTTCAGCTAATGTCATAGGTCTCTTCAAAGATTCTGAGATGTTATTATCAAACTTCCCCTTCAGGCTTCAAGATAAACTAGAACAAGGCAGATGTCATGGATTCTATTTACTTCTTTTTTTTTCTTTACCTGAATTGCATATCATTTGAGGCCCAAAAAATGGAGACAATATCAAAATATATGTGTCTTTTTCTCAAAATGGGAAAGAGTTAAGCTGATTTGGTCAGTTTACTTGCTTATATTTTTCCTAATTCCTATCTTCTCAGAAACATCCTTGGTCTGTCCTGTGTATTTACTATATAGCACATGTACACATTTATACATTCATATATATGCACACATATAGACAAATTTGTATATATATATATATATACATACAAGTATATATATATATATGTCATATGTAGAGAGAGAGAGACAAAGAGACAGAGAGAGAGAGACAGAGAGAGACAGAGACAGAAATAGAGTAATAATTTTACTGAAACTATAATCATAAATAATTATAAGATTTATGTGTCATATTATGCTGACACATGGAGCTAATTAGTACAGTAGATTATAATGAGGATGCAAACAGATATCAACAATCCTAAAAAATAGCCATAAAATTAGAAAGAACATGTAATTTGTAGTCCAGTGATCTGATTTCAAATTCTGGCTCTTCCACTAAATTTTCTATATGAGCTGGGTAAGCCATCTTGGAATGACCAGTGGATAGAATGACAGCCCTGGAGTCAGAAAGCCTCATTTTCCTGAGTTCACATTTTGCTTCAAGCACTCATTAACTGTGTGACCCTGGGCAAAAACTTAAATTGGCTTGTCTTAAATTTCCTGGAGATGAATGAGCTGGAGAAAGAAATGACAATCCACTTCAGTATCTTTTTCAAGAAAACCCCAAAGAGTCACTGGAGAACAACTGAACAAAGTCACCCATGCTTTCAGACCTCAATATTCTCATATTTTTGAGAGCGTTGGCCTGCATTTCCTGTGGTCTAGTGATGAAGAAAGCCATCTGAATCCAGAGAGAAGATGTGGGGACTGAGTATGGATCACAAAACAGTATTTTTGCTTTTTTGTTGTTTGCTTGCGTTTGGTTTTCTTTCTTATTTTTATCCTTTTTGATATGATTTTTCATGTGCAGCATAATAATTATGAAATTGCACATGGTTAACATATATTGGATTACTTGCCATCTAGGAGAGGGGAGGAAGGGAAGGAAAAACAATGGAACACAAAATTTTGCAAGAGTGAATGTTGAAAATTACTTATGCATATGTTTTGAAAATAAGCATCTTTTAAAACAAAGTGGGCCCAGATATTCTCTAGATTTTGAATGCTAAGCTCTGTAAGAAAGTTAGAAAAATAAAGTATTGTACAAGTTCAAAAAAATTAATTGCTGAGATACAGTAGGAAATTTGTAGCTAAACAATAGTTCATATGAGGATGTAAGGGCTTATTTGAATGTAGTTCCCATCTGGACTAATCATATGGCATTGGTTAGTAAGTTTTTCAGTTTGACAAAAAGATATAAAACCTGGACAGTCTACCAATGCCATGCCGGGTGACTGGATCACTTCCATTTAGATTCTCTTGGGAAGATTCTGAAGATTGCCTAAGCAGGATGAGACACCAGACGCTGAGGTTCTTTGTCTCACTAAACTTCCCACCATTCCAACTCTACTGCAGAGAGGACAACTCCATTGGGCTGGCCACCTTGTTAGAATACCAAATGTAGGCTTGCCAGAAAAGATTATTTTATGGAAAACTCACACAGGGTAAGTGCTCACAAGTTAGTCAGAAAAAGTAATACAAGGACACTCTCAAGGCCTCTCTTAAGAACTTTAGAATTGATTGAATGAAATGGGAGACTCTGGCACAGGACCGCCCAGCATGGTGTGCCCTCATCAGAGAAGGTCCTGGGCTCCATGAGCAAAGCAGAATTGAATTTCAAAAGAAATTCAAGATGTGCAGTTAGAGAATCCACTCCAAATGATCACAGGAACCATTTGTGTCCAGCTGTGGCAAAGCATTCTGGTTTAACATTGATCTGATCAGCCACAGCTGGACTCACTATAACTGGACTCTAATACAGTGATGTCATTTTAGTCCTTTTTGAGAAGGAAGGTGAACAACTAACTGAACATGACAAAAAGCTAAAGCAATTTTAGACTACATTAATAAAAAAAGTTAAGAATAAAAGAGGTAATAATGCTGTTCTACTTTTCCCTAGAAGATTATAGTTAAAATGTTGTGCAGTTTGCATGTCAGTTCTTGGAAGGATAATGAGAAATTAGAAAAGCTATCTAAAATGGACTTTGTAGTGAGATAGAATAGTGGAAGAATTGGGGAGGTATGAGTTAACACCTCAAAACTCATAATGCCCACCATAATTGTTGTGTAAAAGAAAATAATGATGTATATGTGAGATAGATGGGATTAATTTTTGCCCCAGAAAGATTTATCTGGGATTTATCTATGATCTTATCAGATCCAAATAATATAAAGGTAGTTTTTAGGACTTTGGTAGGGAGATCCAGAGTTCCCAGGAAACCTCCTTTTCACTTGTTTGAAATGTCCTTGCCAGTGGTTTTTATCTGTTCTTATCTTCCTTAGCTGCTTTTTAACTGTCTCAGGGATGCTGATATCTACAAATGTATGTATGTATGCATGGACACATGTATCACACATATTCACACATGTCTGTGCTTATACATATGTACTGTATACACACGTGCACACTTCTATGTAAATCCTAACATTGAGTGATCAATGAAAAGATGTCAGACGTGCTATTGAGACCACATTGGGATCCCACAACACTTGCAAGTGTGTCCTAGGCCAGATTAAAACATCATTGGGAAATATTTGTTAAAATAAATCAAGATAACATACAATATAGCTCATGTGATATGTAATTTCCTAAGTAAATATGCAGCCCTTGATTATTACTTGATACTAATATCTGTTCCTATTTATCTACCTTGTAGTTTCTGCTCCTATTTTAGGATACAATATTGTTAAGTTCTGTTGTTTTTAAAGACACACAAGCAATGTCAACTGATCAAAAGTTCAAATGGTCACTTATACTGGCCTTGGAAGAACACCATATTCTAATCATGTGTCAATGAACCATCAAGCCCCCAAAAAGGAAAGGAGTCAATTGTCTTTTGGGTTCTTGGGTCATTCAAAAAATGCCCTTCTGAATTACTCTTTTTGTGTGTGTGTGTGTGCTTTTTGCTGAGGCATTTGGGGTTAAGTGACTTGCCCAGGGTCACACAGCTAGGAAGTGTCTGAGACCAGATCTGAACCCAGGTCCTCTTCAGGGCTGGTGCTCTATCCACTGCACCACCTAGCTGCCCCCCTGAATTACTCTTAAGGTCAAATAGAACCAGAAAGAGGTACACAAAACTTGTGTACCTAGCAGAGACCATAGTATTCCCTTCTCCATCAGCATTCCCTATCTGTCCTTAGCTGTGAAATTAAATCAAATAGGAGATGGTTTATTATCTTTGCCCCCAGTTCTAAATCCAAATCTCTTCAAGAGTTTCTGTATTCTTATCTGGATAGATATTTCTTCACTTTTAAAATCTTTGTTACAAGAAGTTTTATCATCCCTAAAGGAGGATTGTCTGGTGTGATGAAAAGCTCACTGAATTTGGAGTAATTTAGGATGCCAGTCCCACTGCTTATTAATTGCATGACCTTAGTGAATTTCTTAACTTCCCTAGGTCTTAATTCCCATCTCTTAAATAAGGAGCTTGGGCAACGTTATATAAGAACTTCTTTCAGTGTTAAATTCTGGATTTATTTAAAATGATCACTCCTACAACTGACTACCATAGAAATACCCAACAGCTGTTCAATAGTTATGCAGATACTTGGAAGTTATTATTAAGTCATCATTTAGTTTTGCTTTAACTCCAACTTGAATAATTGCAACTTCTTTGACCTTTTGTACTAGGTCTTTTTTCTTGTTCTTTAATAAGTTTTGTTGATGTCCTCTGGCCTCTGAAGAATAATAATGGAGCACATTTTAAAAAAAAGAATCATTTTTAAGCTAAGTCTTTCTGATTCAGCTAAGTAATTAAATCCTCACCAGACTAAAACAAAATTCAATTTATGCCAATTGAAACTAAAGCATCTTACACAAATATTCAAACGTGGTGCAATTAGATTTTTCTAATTTTTTAAGCTTCTTATATGGGGTTGTGATGTTTTTAGATGCCTTTCCAGTCAAATCAGAAAACCTGTCAATGAAAGTCTCTTCCAGCAAGGGGATCAATTTCTGTTGCTGGGGGAATCAAAATCAGCTTGAGTAAACTAACATCCAAAGTCTTACTATAATTTCCAAACATGAACATGGATTTACTATGATGTTTGGTAGAGGTAAATATAAGACTTGTTAAAGCTTCCAGACTGACAGTTCTGAAAACTGATACACAAATGATTAAGGAGGTAGCAAATGGATGGAGTTTAAGATGATAGTGGGGGTGGGGAGCTCATTGACAATGGCAGTGTAAGATTTTTATTTTAAAAAAATGGTAGAAGGGATTTCAGATCTAAAAACTAGTTAAGTAACCATGGCATACAGTTAATATCTTCAACATTCTGTTTATTTATCATTACAATTTGGAAAAATAACATTTATATTATCTAACTCAAGAACTGTTACTTTCTAAATCTCAAGGCATGATACACATGTGACTTCTTGTTCTTATTCCATAGTATTTGTTCTTAAAAAAACAGAAATGCCTTAGAGTGTCTTTTTATACTTCATAAAATATCCTCAGAGAGAAAAAATCACTTCAATCAACTAAAGATAAAGACAGATTTAGCAGGTGGCTGCAAGGGAGATTTAAAAAGGGAATTTCATTGATCTTTAACTATATTTTTTCCAAAAGATCATTGACTTAAATTTTTTTCCCTCAAACTCTTCTCTCTTCAATTTAGTACAGATTATTTTTGGTCTTTGGAGTACTCATTTTCAAAATATAAAATTTCATCATTTTAGTGTTATAATAATAATAATAATGATAGCAATAATGACTAGCATTTAATAATATTTTAAGATTTTCAATGTATTTTGCAAATATCTCACTTTTTTCTCTAAAAATCATTTGAGGTAGGTGCTATGACAATAATTCCATTTTACAAATGAGGAAATTCATAAACACAGAGATTAAATGATTTGCCCAAGTTTACACTACTGGAAAATGTATGAAGATGGGATTGAACTTTAATCCACTATGTCACATCAATGCCTATCACAACAGATATATGCTTAAACATTCTTTACGTGTTGCTATGGGAGTGGTGAGAGCAGTGGACCCCTCATTTTTAGTGAAGCACAACTGCAGTGATAGAGCTGTTCTTTTGTGACTCAATGGGAAGTAGAACCCTATCTATAACCTGTTCGACCCCACACTTCTCCAAGAGAAATTTTCATCCATGATGTGAATAGGGAATTTGGACCAGGAAGCTATTCTGTTCTCCTTAGAGAAATGGGGTATTTTTAGTCCATAGGTTATGACTGGATTTCATCTAACTTTTTATTATTGTCATTTTATGGAGAAGCAAGACCCCATGCTGTATACACAAAACTTGACTCCCTCCCCACTTAATACCAATTCTACAATGAATAAGCATAGAGAATAGCAAAGAAATCTGTTTATACTTTACATAGCAAAACAGAAATTAGAGAAGGTATACATAAGAGAGGATCTACCAGGCAATAGAAAGTCAGGAAGTTCTCCTATCTGGATTAAGAGAACTCTTTTCAACCAAGAGAAAAGGTACTGGTTCTCAAAGAAAGGGATAACTCTTTAGAGTCTCTAGGGTAGTAAGTCAGGAAGAGATATATATTGGAAGCTGCCTGTTCCAATTAAAGTTTTTCTAGAGTCTGAAGTAGGGTTAGCTTCTTATATATTCCCTCTTGAAGGTGGAAGACTGTACATTTGAAAATTCAAAGACTGAGGAAATCTGAAAAAAGATCTTCTGCTTGGAGAGCCCCTTAAGGGAGCTGACACTAAAGAATACCAAAGCAGGACCAAAAGGAACTCTTTTTTGGAGAGTGTCAAAAGGAAGAATCTGAGAACTGTTCAAATTTGCCCTATCCCTCTGGTACAGCAGAGTATTCATCTCCACCCAGAAGGACAGAGTCCCATTCCAATGGGCTTTGGGACAGGTGTGTTACCCTGTCCATAAAGTGAATCATCACCAATTAGCCTATGGGCTAGTTGGAAGACTATCTGAAATAGCTGAATAGATCCTTGGAGAATGAACATCACCTGCTCCATGTCGGCATTAAATAAAAATAAAATCTCCTATTGTTGCCTTTTTGTTGAAGGTTTCAGGCATATTTTGGTTATGCATTTATTAATTACAGATGACAGTGAAGTGATAGAAAAAAAGGGGATCTCTGCATATTTTCCTTCTTCACCATGATATTTTGAAATAAATCTCTATTTTAATGTAAATGGACAACTTCTATGTAGTTTTTTTTTCTCCTCTACCTTGATTTTTGTGCAAGACCATCCAAAACATTGGGGGGAAATCTGTTGTGTTGTAGGCTTTGGAATCAATGAGGGATTCACAGATTAGGAAATCTCTACACCTTTATTTGAAAACAACAAATTTTCTCTAAAGGGCAAAAGGATGATACAGTGAATGGAGAACTGGGCATATGGGCAAAAAGACCCGAATTCAAATTTGGTCCCAGACCCTTTTTTACTAGTTATATCACCCAAGTCAATTTCCTTCACCTCTGTTTGCCTCCGTTTTCTCATCTGTAATATGACAATAATAATGATAGCACCTACCTTCTATGGTTATTGTGTAGATGAAATGAAAAAAAAAAATTGTAAAGTCCTCATCACAGATTTTGACATACATAATAAGCATTATATAGATCAAAACTTCTTAAAGTGTGAGTTGTGAACCTGTATAGGGTGATGAAATGAAATGTGGTCATTGTGAAAAATTTTTAATATTAAAAGGTATCAAATATTCCACCAAGTTTTAATTCTTTATGCCAAAATAAAATAGTATGTCCATCTTATTAGTAATCAAATTTGCTTTTGTCTTTAATAAATGGTAAAATTATTGGTATACCAAAGGATTCCTTTGAAATAATTTTATTATTTATTATCAGTAAATGTTTAATTTGTACATCTCTTTCACATACCTGTGTATGTGAGGTCACAAATATTTCTCAGTTGAAAAGGGGTTAGCAGTAGAAAAAAATTAAGAAACCCTGATATATGATGTTAGTTATTTTGTCATCTTCATTCTCCCCCTCATTATGATTATCATCACCATTATCATCACTCAAGGCCAATGTAGAGTCAATATGAATACATGCTATTTCCCCCCATATAGACTAAATATCAGTGGAAATGACTTTTATTCAGAAGTCTGTTTGTTCCTTCTTTTCTCTCAAGGTCATTTCAGGCTCATTCATTCAATCCATTTAATTGACTTTTATCCCAAATTATAAGCATGGGTTTTATTTCTAGGACAATTTGAAATGACATGTTGAAGTTTTGAAGCATCATTTTTGTAGTTCAAATAATCTCTGATCTTCTTGATAACAGACACTTTCTCCAATGGTACAGATCATAATCTATTCACACACTCACAAGGTATGACTCTTGTCACTAGTTTCCTATTAATCCTCTAGCTGGAGGACACCTCACATCCTGGCAGTATTTTTTTTAGATTTTTGATAATATATACTTATCAGTTGAAGCACAACAGTTGACTGTTGTCTCTTGCTCTTAGCACCTGGCCAGTCCACCTCCTTTTGTGAACATAATCATAGATGAATCCATGGACTCAGTATCAAAGACCATAAGATCAGATATTTTGAGCTAAAAGGAACCTGAGAGTCACTATCCTCTTATTTTACAGGGAAGGAAACTGAGGCCTGGGGAGGTTAAATGATTTAACCATGATCTCTAAGACATTAGACAGGTTCTCCTCCAAAGCCAGAGTTCTTTCAACTCTATGATGAGTTAAAATGATCCTCATGCAAATACTTCATTAATAATATGTTTCAGCCTAAGTATATACATCTCTCTGTTGCCCTTTGGGGGTTTTAGAATTTTGATTTCTTGAAGGTTCATAGCCATATTAAATTATATGAAGAATCTTTACATTAAAATCAGAACTGTTGTTTCAGGGAACAGCTCAGAAGAATAATCACTATACAAGTTCTAAAATATCAATCCAGTTCACTTATTTTAGTAAAATTCTTGACCCACTTCATTGTCAATGTACATCTTTTTTAATCCAGTAAAAATGAGTGATAGATGATGTCTTCAGTTCTGTGTTTCTATTTAAGTATCCTGTTCTGTAAGTCAGACACTATTTATCACAGTGTTTATTTTGTTACTTCCTTTAGTTCTCTGGTTCCAATTTTAACAGTTTAACACCAGTGGGGGGTGCATGTGCCTTGCTAAGGAGTGTAGAGTTGATTGGCCAGTGCTGAGTCCTTACTTTTTCTTCCTTCTTATTGTAACAGAGATGAATCCATTATTCTCTTTTTTCCCCTTAGAAGTGCCTTAGCTTGTGATCTTGTCTCTGACCACTTCCCTTTACTCAGTACCCTCCTTTTACCTATGGAGCTTTAATTAGACATATTCTGTTGGAACAATTAGTCTAGAGACAATATAATGGTTCTCAGGAACACATGCTTCCCTCCTCCATTGTTTTATATATCAGATGAAAGGTTAGTAGTACAATAATAATTGGACAGAACCCCAGGGAGGAAAATTACTAGTATACAAATAGATATTCTGCCCCATTTACAATTTATGTTTATCTCCTGCCAATTCCTGCCACCTTTATGTTTGGGACAAAAATCAGAATACAAGAAATTTAGGTAAAAGAAAGTAGCAGAATATACTACAATGTTTGTTAATGGACAGACACAGAAGAGAGAAATTGAATAAAAAGCAAAACTTTTTAAAATGAAAATGCTTTGATTCCTTGAACAAGTAGAAACAATTCAAAATCTCAACTTGAATCTGCTCTTAGGTACTTGTAGAAGGCTAATGGTCCTCTCTGATCTCTCCTTTCTGCCATAGTTTATCCCTCATTTCATTTTAGCATTTCCATTTTTTTTTCTTTCAACTGTTTCTCCTGTGCCACCAGTTCTATCTGAATCAGCTTGTTAAGTCCTGGCTGCTGCTTAGCTCTTAAAGTTGCTATTCCTTCTTCAGTGTGTTTCATAGGCTATTTGTGCCTTTAGGAACTCCTGGCCATGATTCAAGTTTGCTTTCTAGTACAAAGATCTCAATAGTTCCAAAATTTAATTAGAACTGATAAGGAAAGTTTGTCCCCTGGATGTTAGTCTGTTTTCCAACTCCTACAATGGCAAACATGACAAAGTTAAAATGATTCATTTCCTCTCACAGAATATCAACATGCTAGTTACATGGATTCTATGCTTAGGACACCAACAATAAAGTAAATATGTGATTTTTAGCATCTTTTGTTTATTCAGTCACTATCATTGCCAACACTGAATAACCCGGGACATTTTAAATTGTCATTTTTTTAGGAGGTTGCCATAGTCAAATGGTTCATTTCCTAGTGACCAGCTGAAGTTTACCATACTTTGAAGACAACTGCTAAATTTGGCTTTGGAAAGTAGACAGAACTATCCAGCATGGTTCAGCTTGCTAGAGTTTGATCTCTGCTGGCATAGCCTTGGAGAATCCAGGAGTAACACCATATCAGAATTTTAATTAATTTAGTTCCCCACAGGACATCTGAGCAAATAAATATATCAAAATGTCATATTTCAGCCTGAAATAGTTGTTTCCTAAATTGCCTAATTAATTCTCAGTTTGCACAGTTGGTTCATTTACATGTATTTATATATTTTAAAGTATAGATCTTGAGTTAATGAACTCAAATGTAACAGGAAAAGATAAGTTTTTATGGAGTAAATTATAAATGTACACACAAGTTAAAGGTTGAAGAAAATGAAAAGCCACCTTGATATTTGAGCTATGGCACCCAAGTTACTATATAGTGATAGTTCTCATTGACAACTGGAAACTTCTTTTACAGGATATAGAGTAATCAAGGAAGGTTGATGGGAAGGCTTTTGAGAAGGAAACATTATTAACTATGCTCTCTAGAATTCTCTGGAGCAGTGAGCAAGATGCTCAACCTTTAAATGTGTCATTGTGTGACAGGATATAATAACATGTGACAAATTACTCAGATGTGGAACATCTGTTCTCTTTCTTGTTTCTTTAGCAGTTTGCTTTTGAATCCTTTTTAAACATAGTAGCCATTGTTTCACTCTGCCAAGTCCTCCTTCATTTTACCTTGTACTAAGAAACAAAATCTTCTTCTATTCTATTTTTTGAATGCCCTAAAAGATAATAAAGATCGATAAAAATATGAAAGGGGAAAAAATTAAAGGATTAACCAGTTAGCTATCAGCTATGAGATAATCTCTCAAAAAAGGCATACTAACTCATTTTATTTGCTCTTTCCCTCTTAGCTTGTAAAATCAATAGATAAAAGTCATACATTTCTTCATGCCTTGTCTAATAATGAGCATAATTTTCATATTCATAATATTAGTCAATACTTAACATTGTCTTGTCAACATTAAAATTAAGAAGCTTGTTTTCAAACTTACCATTTGGGTTTGTAAGGAATATTCTCTTGTTAAAATAAGTTTTCTGAGTAAAAATAATGTTTCCTTATTTTTGCTGATAAGAATAATATTTGACCCAGTTAATCATATTATAAATTATATTTTAAATGTTCATGTAGTTATATATGAAAAGCAGCATGTTATACTTTTGAAATAGGAACATATAGTTCTTTTCTCTAGCAGATATTAGTCATATGGTCATGTATACAATATTTAATTTTTCTGACCCCAGGTAACTCTTTAATGTTATAAGTTGCCAACAAGGTGCTTCAGTGACAAGTGGTTACACCCCAGAAAATCTTTACAGTTTGAGTGTGGGAGGAAGTAACTATAAATAAAATAAAGGTAATAGTCACTCAATATTAGAAATTGCTTTATTTTTTTAAAGATCTTCCCCTGCTACTTCTTTTGAGATACTTAACTATATATTTTTACAGCATAAAATCTAGGATTTTATCTCTTTGCAAATCATAAGAGATGCAGGTGCAGGCCTACTTTTACCATCTTAGAGAAGAGTTCCCCGAAGACTCTGATCTGAAGGAAGACTGGTTATCTAGAAAATCATTTCAGGTATATTGTATTATAGTGCAGTGTCTCCTACTGAGATCACCTGCAAAGATTGCCTGTTGGAATAATGTTATGCATCTTTCCTCCTTCAGCATTAGAAATCAGCAGATTAAAAGAGTCATGTAGAGTAGCATATCCAGAATGGATATCTATTTTTTTTAAATTTCCTTTGCTTCAGTGCAGGATGCAAATTATAAATTCTGATTTTCTTTTTAGAGTTTAAGGAAGGAAAATAATCACCATGGTATTTTATTCTACAATAGAGGCCCATTATAATAATAAGCAAATGTGGTGAGGGGAAAAAAAGTTAACCAACTAGAAAAGGAGATGCAGAATTACAAAGATGAAAATAAGTCTTTGAAAATTAGAATTAGACTAGGGAAAACCAGTGAAGCTGTGAGAGACCAAGAAATAACAAAACAGATTATAAATAATGAAAAAGAAAAACAGAATGTGAAACAGAAGGAAAAAGACAATTTTGGAGAACAAAGCAAGAAGAGAAAATATAAGAATAATTGCACTGCCTGAACATTGTGACCCAAAAAAGGACCTTGACATTGCAATAATGAAAGAAATAATCCAAGAAAATTGTCCTGGAGAGATAGAACATGAAGAGAAAATAGAAATAGAAAAAACCCACCAAACACTAACTCAATGAGATCCTTTGCGGAAAACACTTAGGAACATTATTGCCAAATTTCAGAACCTTCAGATCAAAGAGAACATTTTGCAAGAAACAAGAAAAAAATTAAATATGCTGGAGCTACAATTAGAATCTTACAGGACTTAACCATAAGAAATGACCACAGGCCCTGGAATTATATCTATTGTCAATGAAAAGAACCAGACCTGCAGCCAAAAATATCATATCCAGCAAAATTATTTATAACATCGAATGAGAAAAAAGGACATTCAAGGAACTTGAAGATTTACAGGATTTTCTATCAATCAAACCTGAACTTAACAGAAAATTTAATATATAAAAGCCAATATTGAAGATCAATTTCAATGAACTCAACATGGATAAATTGTTTACTTTTTATTTTTACACAGAAAATTTATAGCCTGCGTCTAAGATTGACATCAACAATGTAACAGCTTAAAAGAAATATTGGGGAAGAGTTAAGGTAACAATAATAATTGTCATACAAATGAGGTGCAGAGAAAGAATAGACACAGAGGCATTGGGGGAGGAAGGCTTGTAAATAGGCACTACCACATATATACTATGAATGGCGTAGCACCCTCCAAAATCTATAAAGAAAAAAAAAGGGGGAGAAATGGGCAGACAGATAGCAAAAAGTGAAGGAAGAAGATAAGGGAGAGATCCATTGGTGGGAAGGGGCTAAGTAATAGCCAGAAATGTTAGGAGCCAAATTAAAGCAAAAGGTCAGCAGGGATAGGAAAGATATGTGTGTCTATGTGTGGGAATATGTATGTGTGTATGTGTATGTATATATCTATGTGTATATATATAATATATGTTATATGTATTACATATGTAATATATGCATATATGTATATGTATATATATGTGTGTATATATATAACTATATCCTTTCTTAACTATAGCCTGCATAGGGAAAAGGGGAGATGAAAAGGTGAAAAAAGAATAAAGTAGAATAAAGAAAAAAAAAGGTAGAAAATGTGCACAGCAAAGATGTCCTACTTTGCTCCTTTGTGGACTTGGAAAATGTAAGAGCATTGTCTATTATCCAGAACTTGTGCAATTCCCACTCCAGGATCATATAATTAGTAAGAATCACACACTGGATTTGAATTTTGTTATTCCAGAATTCAAGCCCAGCATTCCATTTCCTTATTGTGTAGGTACACACACACACACACACACACACACACACACACACACATACATGTAGCACATTGGATAGAGTGTCAGACCTGAAGTTTGGAATATTCATCTTTCTAAGTTCAAATCTAGCCAAGATATTTAGCATCTGTGACACCCTAGACAACTCATTTAACGCTGCTTGCCTCAACTCCTCATCTCTAAAATGAGCTGGATCAGGAAATGGCAAAC
Organism: Myrmecobius fasciatus; assembly: GCA_023553655.1. Lineage (NCBI taxonomy): Eukaryota > Metazoa > Chordata > Mammalia > Dasyuromorphia > Myrmecobiidae > Myrmecobius > Myrmecobius fasciatus. Next base: position 251,902 of record JAJPUD010003070.1, on the reverse strand, counting down.
TTTTCTAGTATTTTGCCAAGAAAACCCAAAATGGGGTCATGAAGGATCAGACATGATTGAACGACATTGATTCCTTAGTAATTTTATTAAATGACTAAAATGGACAAAAAGCTTTTTTTTAATTAAAGCTTTTCCTTTGTATAACATATGTATGGGTAGTTCCCCAGCATTGATCTTTACAAAGCTTTACATTACAAATTTTACCCCCAGCCCCCTCCCCTCCCCTAGATGGCAGGAAGTTCACTACATGTTAATAATGTTGAAATGCTTGAGAAGTTATGCAAGAAAAATACTATCTACAAGAAAAAAAAAAGAATCAGAGAAAGGCAACACAATGCAAGCAAATGTCAATAGAGATCATGAAAATGTTACCTTGTGATCCATATTTCATATCCCTCTCTCTGGGTGTATATGGTTTTCTTCAGTGAACATTTGGAACTGGTTTGCGACAATTATTTGTTGCAGAGAGCCATGTCCATCAGAATTGATCATCATGTAATACTGTTGTTGCTGTGTATGATGATCTCCTGGTTCTGCTCGTTTCACTCAGCATCAGTTCATGCAAGTCCCTCCAGGCCTCTCTGAAATTGTCCTGCTTCGTTTCTTACAGAAAAATAATATTCTATAACATTCACATACCATAATTTATTCAGCCACTCTCCAATTGATGGGCATCCCTTCAGTTTCCAGTTTCTAGCCACTACAAAAAGGGCTGCCACAAACATTCTTGCACAGGTCGGTCCCTTTCCCTCCTCTAAGATCTCTTTGGGATATAGGCACAGTAGAAACACTGCTGAGTCAAAGGGTATGCACAGTTTGACAACTTTTTGAGCATAGCTCCAAATTGCTCTCCAGAATGGTTGGATCCGTTCACAGTACCACCAACAATGTATTAGTGTCCCAGTTTTCCCACATCCCCTCCAACATTCATCGCTATCTTTTCCTGTCATTTTAGCCAATCTGACAGGTGTGTAGTGGTACCTCAGAGTTGTCTTAATTTGCTTTTCTCTGATCAATAGTGATTTGGAGCAACTTTTCATATGACTAGAGATGGTTTTAATTTCATCATCTGAAAATTGTCTGTTTATATCCCTTGACCACTTATCTATTGAAGAGTGGCTTGAATTCTTATATATATGAGACAATTCTCTCTATATTTTAGAAATGAGGCCTTTATCAGAACCCTTAAATGTAAAGATGGTTTCCCAATTTGATGCTTCTCTCCTAATCTTGTCTGCATTTGTTTTATTTGTACAGAAACTTTTTTAACTTAATATAATCAAAATTATCCATCTGGTGTTCAATTAGGAGTTCCAGGTCTTCTTTGGACATAAATTTATTCCATCTCCACAGGTCTGTGAGATAAACTATATTACTTTCCTCTAACTTGCTTACAAAGTCCCTCTTTATATCTAGATCATGAATCCATTTAGATCTTATTTTGGTATGTGGTGTTAGGTATGGGTCAAGTCCACACTAGTTTCCAATTTTCCCAGCAGTTTTTGCCAAATAGAGAGTATTTATCCCAAAAGCTGGGGTCTTTGGGTTTATCGAACATTAGATTGTTAAGGTTAATGCCTAGGTTGTCCTGATAACCTATCCTGTGCCACTGATCGACTGCTCTATTTCTTAGCCAGTACCAAATGGTTTTGATGACCTCTGCTTTATAATATAGTTTTAGATCTGGTACAGCAAGGCCACCTTCATCTGCCTTTTTTTTCATTAATCCCCTTGAAATCCTTGACGTTTTGTTCTTCCAAATGAACTTTGCTACTGTTTTTTCTAGATCTGTAAAATAATTTCTTGGGAGTTTGATTGGTATGGCACTAAATAAGTAGATTAATTTTGGGTAGTATTGTAATTTTTATTATGTTCGCTCTGCCTACCCATGAGCACTTAATATTTTTCCAATTGATTAAGTCTGATTTTATTTGTGTGGAAAGTGTTTTGTAATTTAGTTCCGTAGAGTTTCTGCCTTTTCCTTGACAGATAGATTCCCAAATATTTTATCCTATCATCTGCTATTTGGAATGGAATTTCTTTTTGTATCTCTTGCTGCTGAACTTTGTGGGTAATATATAAAAATGCTGATGATTTATGTGGATTAATTTGGAATCCTGCCACTTTGCTAAAGTTGTGAATTGTTTCTAGTAGTGTTTTAGTTGAGTCTCTAGGGTTCTCTAAGTATACCATCGTGTCATCTGCAAAGAGTGATAATTTGGTTTCTTCATTACCTACTCTGATTCCTTTTATCTCTTTTTCTTCTCTTATTGCTAAAGCTAACATTTCTAATACAATATTAAATAGTAATGGTGACAATGGGCAGCCTTGTTTCACTCCTGATCTTATTGGGAATGGTTTTAGTTTGTCTCCATTGCATATGATGCTTGCTGATGGTTTTAAATAGATGCTACTGATCATTTTAAGGAAAAGCCCATTTATTCCTGTACTCTCTAGTGTTTTTAATAGAAAAGGGTGTTGGATTTTATCAAAGGCTTTTTCTGCATCTATTGAGATAATCATATGGTTTTTGTTAATTTGGTTATTAATATAATTAATTATGCTGATAGTTTTCCTAATATTGAACCAGCCTTGCATTCCTGGTATAAATCCTACTTGGTCATAGTGTACTATCCTGGAGATGACTTTCTGTAATCTCATTGCTAATATCTTATTTAAAATTTTTGCATCAATATTCATTAGGGAAGTTGGTCTATAGTTTTCTTTCTCTGTTTTCACCCTACCTGGTTTAGCTATCAGCACCATATCGGTCTCATAGAAGTATTCTGGCAGTATACCTTCTGTCCCTATTTTCTCAAATAATTTGTGTAATATTGGAATTAATTGTTCTTTGATTGTTTGGTAGAATTCACATGTAAATCCATCTGGCCCTGGAGATTTTTTTCTTAGGGAGTTGGTTAATAGCTTGTTCTATTTCTTTTTCTGATATGGGGCTATTTAAATAATTTATATCCTCTTCTGTTAACCTGGGCAATCTATATTTTTGTAGATATTCCTCCATTTCATTTAGATTATCAAACTTACTGGCATAAAGTTGGGCAAAGTATCTTCTAATTATTGCTCTAATTTCCTCTTCATTGGAGGAACATTCTCCTTTATCATTCTTGAGACTAACAATTTGATTTTCCTCTTTCCTTTTTCTTATCAAATTAACTAAAGGCTTATCTATTTTGTTAGTTTTTTCGTAGTGGACAAAAAGCTTTAAAAAAGTATTCTATTCCATTTTTTTTCCTCAAAAGAGTTAAGAATACATAACACACAGTAGTAAAATAAAACAAATGAATGGCATTTGATTTAGCATCAAAGGTTATGTGTGAGTTCTTGATACCCTTCTCTACTATTGCTAACTGTTAACCTCACCAAGGTATCCATTTCTCTGCTCCCCACTTTTTTTACATCTAAGATGAGGCCCTTGGACTGGATTATTTCTAGGGTCTTATGATCCCTCAAACAGACTAATAGAAAATTTTCAATGGCAAAATATATTCCTGGCTTTATTATTGTTGTTAGTTACTGTAAGTGAATTACTATTTCATGTCAGATATAAAAAAAAAGGCCATTATCATATTATAATCAGTAATCGTACAGTAACTATCTTATGTTACTTAATAAAATTCAGCCATGATTTCATTTGTGTCTCCTCAAAAGAAATACCATCCTTCCCCTGCTATTAATTCTGATTAATTTGGGTCTTTTGTTTGTTTCTCCACAGGTTAAATAGAACAATCATGTGCAAAAGATGTTCTTACAAACTTTTTGCCCCAGCAGGTTTTCATCTTTTGATAATAATTGAAGTTCTTATTTACAATGATTGGCAGAAATTTTAGAGTAATTTATACAACATATGCTAATTGAATCTGTTTACCATAAGTTTTTCAGGTAATTAATAATGTAAAGTTTTGCTTTTGTCTTCATTCTAAGAATCTATTTCAAACATTGTACCATTTAAAAATGGGCTCACCAAAGTTAAAATTAATAAGAAAATTGACAGTGAGCAAACAGCATATCTTCAGCATGTTTTCAATGTCTTAATAAGTCATAGGATGTTCTTATATAATGTTAATGATACATCTTCAGGGGGAAAAATTACAAGGAAAAATTTTTCCTAACTATATGTTAGAGTAGAAAAGACATGGTGTGATATCTTATTTGCAAGTGAATCAGATTTAAATAAGGCAGAGCTGTGTAGAATCAATAACCTTACTTTCTCCTCCAGAGTCATTCAAATCCAGTGACAAGATATAATCAAGATGATTGGAAATGGCCCCAGCTAAAGTGTGGGACCTTGAGCTTTTTTAATCTAAGGTCTTTAGCAGATCTTAGGTTGAGCCTATTCAATATTTAAAGACTGAGGCAAAAATGGCCTCAAAACAGATGGGAGCTCAAAGATCATCTTGCTCAATCCCATCATTTTACAAATAAAGAAATTATGCATAGGTAGGGGAGTCAAAAATGTCAAAATAATGTTAGGGATTAAAAGAAAATTTAACTAATCTTAGAAAAATTCCTTTCTAATATTTATAGGGGCGTATTTGAAGAGGATTCAAAGCAATGAATTGGAATTGACTTGAAGTCTTGTGGAGCAATGGCATTTTTCAAAGATTTTACCATAATTTAAGCCACAAACCCCAGCACTAGCAAAGCAGCATCTCTGAATCAGCATCTGTTCTGGCATTTTTCTGATCTCTCAGCCCAGAGACAAAAAAAGATGAATCTGAGATCTACAGGAAAGGTTTATCTCAGGCTAAGAGAACCTTGGGAATCCAGGAAACCAAGAGTGGATGTTAACAGGGAGGCAGTTTCTTGAGGATTTAGTTATTTATTAGGAATGAGGAAGGTCTGTGTTGCTTTAGCATGCTAGATCTTACAGCTATGGAGAACAGGAGAGGGGCAAGAACTTTCCTTACAGCTCGAGGGCAAAAAAGAATACTTGGGATTACACCGCAGAAACGTCTCTGAAGACTGCTATACAAAACTCCAGAAATTTGAGTCAGTGCACCCTCCACCCTGGAAACAGAGCCCAACTTTAACAAAGAGTTAAAAGCTGAGTAATAGTCTAAGAAAATGAGCAGACAACAGAAAATGTTTCTGAAAGTTTCTATGGTGAAAGAAGATCAATACATATACTCAGAAAATGATAACACTGTCAAAGCTCCTGCTTTTAAGCCTCCAAGAAAAATAAGAATTGGTGTCAGACTATGGAAGAGCTCAAAAGGGATTTTGCAAATCATGTAAGAAATTGATTAGGAAAATGCAAATTAAGAAAACTCTGAGGAATCATCTCACACCGAGCTTGGCTAAGATGACAGTAAAAAATAATTATAAGTGTTGGAGGGGATATGGGGAAATTGGATCACTGATACATTTTTGGTGTAATTGTAAAAGGCTACAACCTTTCTGGAGAGCAATCTGGAACTATGCATAAAGAGCTATCAAACTATGTTTACCAGTTTTAAAAAAATATTTATTTTTAATACACATTGCTTTATCAATTATGTTGGGAGAGAAAAATCAGAACAAAAGAGAAATGACAATGGGAGAGATAAAAGCCAGAAAAAAGAAGTGAACATAGTATGTGTTGATTTACATTTAATCTTCTCAGTCCTTTTTTTGGATACAGGTGACATTTTCTTTTCAAACTCTATTGGGATTGCTTTGGATCATTGAACCACTGAGCACAACCAAGGCTTTTGTAGTTGATCATCACACAATTTTGCTGTTGTTGCATACAGTGTATTCCTGGTTCTGCTTGTTTCACTCAGCTTCAGTTCATGTAAATCTTTCCACGCCTTTCTAAAAATCAGCTTGTTCATCATTAAAAAAAAAAAAAAACAATAATATTACATTATCTTCTTATACCACAACTTATTCAGCCATTCCCCCATTGATGGACATCCACTCATTTTCCAACTCTTTTCTACCACAAAAAGAGCTGCTACAAACATTTTTGCATATTTGGGTCCTTTTTCCTCCATTATGATCTCCATGGGATACAGACTCAGTAGTGGCAATGCTGGGTCAAAGAGTATGCCCACTTTGATAATCCTTTCAGCATGGCTTCAGATTGCTCTCCAGAATGGCTAGGTCATTTCACAAAACCACCAACAATGTATTTTTGTCCCAGTTTTCCCACACCCCTCCAGAATTTATCATTATCTTTTTCTGTCATGTTAGTCAACCTGAGAGATGTGAGGTGGTATCTCAGAGTTGCTTTAATTTGCATTTCTCTAATCAATAGTGCTTTAGAGTATTTCACCATTTGACTAAAGATGGCTTTAATTTTATCACCAGAAGATTGTTCATATCCTTTGACAATTTATCAATTGGGGAATGACTGTATTGTTATAAATTTGACACAATTCTTCATATATTTTAGAAATGAGACTTTTATCAGAAATACTGGCTAAAAATATTTTCCCCCCAGCTTTATATTTCCCTTTTAATCTTGTTTCTGTTGGTTTTGTTTGTGCAAAAACTTTTTAATTTAAGGTAATAAAAGTTATCCATTTTGCCTTTGAAAATGTTCTCTAATTCTTTAGTTATAAATTCCTTCCTTCTTCAAAAATTTGATAGGTAAATTATCCCTTTTTCTCCTAATTTGAATTATCCTTTATGACCAAATCATGTACCCATTTTGGCTTTATTTTAGTATAGGGTGTGAGATGTTAGTGTATACCAAGTTACTGACCTATTATTTTCCAGTTTTCTCACCAATTTTTGCCAAATAATGATTTCCTATTCCAGAAACCAGAGTTTGGGCATTTATCAAATACTAAATTGCTATATACTATATTATCAAATACTAGATTACTATGTCATGTGTATCTAATCTATTCTATTGATCCACCACTGTATTTCTTAGCCAGAACCAATGGCTTTGATGACAGCTGCTTTATAATATAGTTTTAGGTTTGGTACTGTTAAGTCAGATCCTTTGTATTTTTTTTTCATCAATTCCCTTGATATTCTTGATCTTTTATTCTTCTATATGAATTTTGTTATTACATTTTCTAGTTTTATAAAATATTTTTTGGCAGTTTCATTGGTATGGCACTGACCAAGTAGACCAATTTAGGTAGAATTGTCATTTTTATTATATTAACTTGGCCTATCCATGAGCACTTGATGTTTTTCCAATTGTTTAGATTTGACCTTATTTGCACAAGAAGTGTTTGTAATTTATTATTGTTCACACAGTTCTTGGGTTTGTCTTGGCAGGTAAACTCCCAAGTATTTTATTTTGCCTACAGTTATTTTAAATGGAATTAATCTTTCTATCTCTTACTGATGGGCTTTGTCAGTAATATATAGAAATGCAGATGATTTGTGTGGGTTTATTTTATATCCTGCAATTTTGCTAAAGCTGTTAATTGTTTCCAGTAGGTTTTTGATGATTTTCTAATCATAATCATTGGGAAAGAGTGATAGTTTTATTTCCTCATTGTCTATTCTAATTCCTTTAATTTATTTTTCTTTTCTTATTTCTAAAGCCAACATTTCTAGTACAATGTTGAACAGTGTTGAACAATGGGCATCCTTGTTTCACCCCTGATCTTATTGGGAATTTCTCCAGTTTTTCTCCATTACAAATAATGCTTGCTGTTGGTTTTAGACAGATACTACTTAATACTTTAAGGAAAGTTCCCTTTATCCCAATGCTCTCTAGTGTTTTTAATGGCAATGGGTGCTATATTTTTGTCAAAAGCTTTTTGTGCATCTATTGAGATTATCATATGATTTCAAATATTTTTGTTATTGATATGGTTGATTATGGTAATAGTTTTCCTGCTATTGAACCGATCCTTTATTCCTGTATTTGCATTGATGGCAAGTTCACACTTTTTTCTATTTTGCTGCTGGTGTTTTGATTTTTTTTCCCTGATCAAATTAACCAAAGGTTTATCTCTTTTTTCTCCCATAAGCCAACACTTAGTTTTATTAATTTGTTCAATAGTTTGCTTAGGTTCAATTTTGTTAATCTCTCCTTTGAGTTTCAGAGTTCTAATTTGATATTTAATTGCGGTTTTTTTTTAATTTGTTATCTTTCTAGATTTTTAGTTGCATGTCCAATTCATTGATCTTTTTTTTAATTCATGTGTCTGTTTAAATATATTCATTTTCCTCTGAGAACTGGTTTGGCTGCAATCATTAGGTTTTGATATGTTATCTTAATATTGTCATTTTCTTGGATGTATTGTTTCTGTGATTCATTGTTTGACCCACTAATTGTTTGAATTAGATTATTAATTTCCATTTGATTTTTAGTCTATCTTTCCTTGTCCCTTATAATTTTTGTTGCTCTTTGGTCTAAAAGGAAATATTTGCCTTTATGCATTTGATTGTAAGATTTTTTATGCCCTAATACATGGTAGACTTTTGTATGGGTGCCATGTACTCCTGAGAAAAAGGTGTATTCCTTTTTGTCCTTACTCCAATTTCTCCTAGTTTTTCTAGGATTCTATTAATCTCCATAATTTTTTCTTGTTTATTTGGAGATTAGATTTCTCTGATTCTGAGAGGGGAAAGTTTCCTCCCACTGTTATAGTTTTGCTTTCTATTTCTAAGTGGAATTCAATGAAATAGTGGATTTCAAGCATTTGTGGTGAAAAGACCAGAGCTGAATAGAAAATTTGCATTTCAAATACAAGACTCAGGTGAAGCATAAGGAGGTAATCAGGAAAGTGATATCATAAGAAACAATAAGGTTTATCTGTTTGCATTCCTATATGGGAAGATGATACTTGTAACTCATTAGAGCTTTCTCATTATTATGGCACTTTGAAGGAGTATATATAAAGTTCATAGTTGTGAGTTGAATATGAAAAGATATAAAAAATGAAGAAATTAAGGGCTGAAAGAGAAATGTACTTGGAGAAAGTGAAAGGGAGAGATGGAATGGCATAAATTAGGTGCCATAAAAAGAGGTATGAAAAAGCTTTTACAGTGAAGAGGGAAAAGAAGATGAGTAAGTGAAATTTCCTGTCATCAGAATTGGCTCAGAGAAGAAATAATATTCATATTCAATATGGTTATAGGAATATATTTTACTTTTTAGGAAAGTAGGAGGAAAATAAGGAAAGGAAAGGGCATAGATTATATATTTTTATCATTTATCAATTGGGGCATGACTTTTTTTTTTATAAATTTGACTCAGCTCCTTCTATGATTGAGAAAAGAGGTCTTACCAGAAAAAAAAACTTGTCTCAAAATTCATTTTAAAATTATTATTGCTAACTGTATACCCCATTTATTCGATTATCTCTCTCCTGTCACCCCGTACTTCTTCTTCAAAAGTGTTTTGTTATTAATCACTTCTAGAAAATAATGCAAAAAATTACTTTAAATGTAAACTGGGATAAACATTAAATTAATTGATCAATCAATTAAGGAAATAAAGAGCCTATATTGTATAAAAAATATGTATTATACATATATACAGTGTAAGATTTTACATTTTGCAAAGAATTTTCACATATCTTTTCTCATTTAAGACCCAAAATATTATCCCCATTTTACAAGTAAGAAAAGTGAGAATGAAAGAGGCTACTTGACTTACCTAGTTTCACACAACTACTGTGCCTGAAACAGGAATTGAACCTTGATTTTCTTGACCCAAAGTCAGGCACTTCATCTATTAGAATACTAATTCTAGAGGTGGAAAACTTAAGTTCAAATCTAACTTTTGCCACTAACAACTCATGCAAACTTGGGCAAAAAGGTTCACCTATTGGAGGCTCTATTTCCCCATCTGTAAAATGAACAAGTTCCTCTTAGCTCAAAACTTTCTGATCCTAATTTATGATTTGTTTGATTGGATGACTCCCCAGCACCAAGGAAATTTCCTTATTTCCACCTGACTCTGACTTTGTCTTTTATCGTGCACTAAGAATGTCATGGCTTGGATGGCAACAGAGGGCTTTACTTGCTTGGGTGACTTTGTATTAGCATTCACTGTTCCCAAAGAATCAAATGGATGGCTGTTGCCAGTAGAGATTAGTCAATTTGCTCACATCCTTGTTTCTAAATAAAACAAAGATAAAAGCTAAGGCTTCTACTTGATTCAGTTCTCTCCCCAATTCTGTTGCCACATGAATGGAATTGTAAATAGGAACCAACTACAGCTTTATGATTCTATGAACAACTTCAAAGGAGAATTAAGGTTTAAAGAGTCAAAGGACTAAGGTCCCATTCCCATCAAAATCTTATCTGTGCCTGTATTTCAATGGCAGTGCTGGCATTGCTATAAACTGTGGCATTAAACACTCTATTTGATCTTGCCATAGATTAATTTCTCCATATCTACTATCTATTCAAATTCAGTAGAGGACCAGAAAGATAAGTGGGGTAGAATTGGGGGTGGAAGGAACTCTGTGAGGGATAACCACACAGATGCTTTGCAAAGACACAATATACCTTGGCTGGCACAAATAGTCTCAGAGATGTGGCAGGGCTGGGATGGGGTAAACAATTCTAGGAAGAAAAGTTTGGGGGCTTAAAAGAGTTTTTTTTAATTGATTTCCAAGCCCAGAAGCTATTTCAACAGCTTTTAGTCACATTTAATAATGCACTTCTGTACATGTGAGGTTTTATGAAATGATATGATACTTTTGTTTGGTTTTTGTTTTTGGTTGTTGAATGCATCTAATTCTTTTTGACTTGGTATGGCAAGAGATAAAAGAAGTACCGATAGGGTCTGCCAAATATCTTCCCAAAACAAACAGAGAATTTTAATGCCTTAGATAAAGCAGGCTGTTCTCTGGTGAGATTCATGTATATTTTCTGCTGGACTTTTTGCCAGTTCTCTTTGAAACAATTGAAGAAACATTTTATTTTGGGGTGATTACAGAATTTAAAAAAAACTCTTGTATGTACACATTATGAAAAAAAAGTTTTATTTTGTTTCCCCATTTGCAAAATAGACATTTTAAAATTTTATTTAATCTTATGAAATAATAAAAAATTAGGAAAGTTTAATTAAAAATAAGAGAATCTTCATTTATAGGAAAATATAGTAATTCACTTTTTATGAGGACAGAGAAATACTTAGCATAGAGTTTTTCATTATCTTTGTGTCATGGACTCCTGAAGAAACCTATTGACACCTTCTTAGAATAATGGGTAAAATGATAAATAATATTTAAAAGAAAGACAATTTTATTGTTATCCAGATATGTTTATTTTTTAATTCACATATACCCCAAATCTACTTATATCAGGTCCAGGTCTCCAGGTCAAGTACCCCTAACTTAAACTTAGGCCAAATGCTGCATCAAGGAATATGTAGTAAGAGAATAAGGAATATTTTCAATTGATATTTAAAAATGTATGAGAGGGAATTGATTGCCTTATTTCCTGTTTTATTTTATTCTCATGAGTAGTGTCTGGCTTATGTAACCCAAATGTTTAAATTTCCCATAGGAGCTCTTCTGTCACAGCTGCCCTTCATTTTCTCACCTTCTTCCCTTGTTCATCTCTTTAGAATTGTATTTTACTCCCTGTCCTTAATCTTTGCCTCTAATAGTCTATCATTTTCCTTCATCAATGAAACAGAGTAAAGGTTGTCATCTGGTAAATGTGTAAAAAATATAAATTAGTCATGTAAAAGTGAGGAGTAACCAAAGGGAGGATGCTTACCCATGAGAAACATGGCAGTATAATGGTTAGAGAAACTAACTTCTATCCTCCAATTTTATTGTCATATTGTTAGAAAGCATTATAGATCCTGAGAGCATTAGATCTTCTTAATTTCCCTTAATTATAGAAGGATGTGGGCACAAGGGCAAGCCTATAAGAATTGCAATCTGTACCTTTTGAGGGATCATTTCAAGTAATGAGACCAATGAATATTTGAGTATCATATTGTTAAATCTTAATGAGTTAAGTATTTTGCAACTAAAATCTTCAGATTTTCTTTTACAAAAATGCTTATATAGTCATGATGTTTTCATGTGCAGAATACTGATAAAGTTGAATTTTAATTCTAATTATGCTTTACATCATAATGTATTTCATTTTATTAGATTATCACTACATATCTCATTTGTTGAGAAATTTTTGAATGTCATCTGCCATTTCTTGGCTTTTGTCTTCTACAAATTTCTAGGCACTGCTACTAATATTTTTCCTATATTTTAGATTTTTTCCTATGTTTTACACATTTTCTATGATATCTTGCTCATGGTGCTCAGTGTCTTCAGAATTACATTTGAAGCAAACTAGTTCCTTTTCTAAATGATTATATTTAAAAGTTATTTGGATTTTTGAGAATACATTTAATATAGAGAAAATTGAGCCAAATTTATAAGAATTCCAGCCATTCTTCAATTGGTAAATGGTAGAAGGATATAAACAGACAATTTTCAGATAAAGAAATTGAAACCATTTCTAGTCATATGAAGAAATGTTCTAAATCACTATTCATCAGAAAAATGCAAATTAAAACAACTCTGAGGTACCACTTCACACCTCTCAAATTAGTTGAGAAGAAAAGATAATGATAAATGTTGGAGGGGACGTGAGAAAACTGGAATACTAATACATTGTTGCTAGAGTTGTGAACTGATCCACATTCTGAGGAGCAATTTGGAACTATGCACAAAGAACTATTAAACTGTACTATCCTTTGACCCAGATCTACTGTGTCTGTATCCAAAGAGATCATAAAGAAGGGGAAAGAACCCATATATGCAAAAATGTTTGTGGCAGCTCTTTTTGTGGTGGCAAGAAACTGGACCTGAGTTTAATGCCCATCAGTTGGAGAATGGATGAATAAGCTATGATATATGAATGTTATGGAATATTATTGTTCTATGAGAAATAGTCAGCAGGATGATTTCAGAGAGGCCTGGAGAGACTGGCATGAACTGATGTTAAGTGAAGTGAATAGAAACAAGATAACTTTGTACACGGCAATAGCAAGATTATATAAGGATCAATTCTGATGAATGTGGTTCTTTTCAACAGTGAGATGATTCAGGCCAGTTCCAATGGTCTTGTGATGAAGAGAGCCATCTGCATTCATAGAGAGGACTGTGGGTACTGAGTGAGGATCACAACATAGTATTTTCCCTCTTTTTGTTGTTGTTTGCTTACATTTTGTTTTATTTCTCACTTTTTCCCTTTTTTGATCTGATTTTTCTTGTGCTACATGATAATTGTGAAAATACATATAAAAGAATTGCACATGTTTACTATATATTGGATTACTTGCCATCTAGGGGAGGGGTTGGGGGGAAAGAAGGGGAAAATGGAATACAAGGTCTTGCAATTATCTATGCATATGTTTTAAAAATAAAAAAAACTTTAACAAAAATGAAAAAATAATGCATTTGAAAATTTCTCTTTTTTAGTCTTATTAATAATTAGTGTCTTGTTCTGCTTTTATTGTTACTTAAGTATGTCTATAGTATTTTAATGATTTCAGCATCTTTTGTTTTTTTTTGTTTTTTTTTTAAAGCAATGTTTAATGAATTGCAATTTGAAGCACAAAAAGCCCTTATGTCTTGGCCCAGGAGGACTTTATCTTGATAACTAATTGGGTTGTAATTAACTTTCCTTTTGATAACTGTGAACTATAATGGAAAAAAAATATAGATATGGTAAAACTCTTGAGAACAAAGCACTAAAATCATTTCCTTAAAAAATTGTGGAATTGAGTTGTCTTATTTCCAACTTCAGTGATGTTGATCCTCCCTCTGTATTCCTTTGGTAATAGCTGTGAATCCAAGATGATAGCCCTGGGAAAACAAAAGTCCCTGGGATGTTACAAAATGAAAATTTGCATGGGATCAAGATGATGTTAATGAGTTTTAAATCTGACTGCTATTACTTTTGCTTCCTTTCATAATTGTTGTCTTCAACTGAGGATAATAGAACTTTCTATAGTTATTAATTCTTTTTAATCTTCCTAGGAATTTTGTAGGTGATAAATAAATATTTATGTATCCATTTATGTGAAAGTGAAAAGTAAAGTAAAAGTTCAACAAATAAACTAATTTACTTTGAATCTCATATAAGAAAATCTGAAGAATTATCTATTATCCAATGAATTTTCTATGTTAGACAATTCTGATAACTTCTTTCCCTTTTTTCTTTCAATTATATCAATAATTCACAATGAACCCAACCCAGTTACCAATTCTTCTCATCCCATCAACTTCAATCAAGGAACAATTAAATGTATTAATTGAAGCTTGAAAGAATATGCAAAGATTTTTAAAGAAAAAGAGATAGAGGTATCTATTAATTATTATTTCTTTTATTTTAGTGTTTTTCCCTTTTCACATGCTATCCCATAAAGTCTCAAAATTCATTTGGTTATTTACATAGTATTTGGCAAAGGTTTGGCAAATATTAAATAGAATTTTTCTTATTTTTTTCTATATTTGAGTAACCACTGCTGGGCTGGCTTTATTGCCTGTTGTGTACCTAGGCATAAAGTTTGGATTAGGCTTAATGATAATAGAAATTGGTTTCTAAAGGAATGAATCATGCTCCTTATTGTCACAAAGATTAAACTCATCAAATCCTCATGCTAGCAACCTAAAATTTATTTTACTTATACCAAATTATTCTTATATTTAAATTTCCCCAAAGAATAATAAAAAAGGAAAAATGATCAGTATACAATATGAAACAGTCAAGAGACAGGTAATTTATTTATACCCCCTCAAATGCCTCCCCTAATATACATTGTTAGAATGACTAAAAAAAAGTATTTAACAACTTTAAATATACCTATTATTACAATATGGAGAGAGACTGAAAATTAAATTTAATAATAAGAAAAATCAGTTTGTAGGACTATTAATTAGGTATTTATATTTCACCTCAGATTTCCTTTGTTTATACATCTGAAGTACATATTCACTGGTAAAATGACCACATTTAAGCAAATGTCCTGTATATAGTCACATTATAGAATGCAGAATCTTTTGCCACTTCTAGTCCTACTGGACGCAGAATCTCTAGAATTCTCAAACTCGATATTTGCCCTATAAGCTATGATATGTTAACTCCAAGATTATTTATTTGAATTTTTTTTTAATTTTAAAAAAATTAAAAAAAAAAGAAAAAAGAAGCAGGTAGAAGATGAAGTCAAGGATCTATCTGCATGTCACTTTATTAAATCCATGCTTTATATGGCAACAATAGTGGCAAAGGAGAAAGAAGGTCACTTGTTTTCAACTCTTCCTTTTTAAATTTTCAAGAGACATAAGAAATGATCTGCCATATGGGAGTGTCACTGCGATAGCACAACTCAGAAGCTTGCTCTTTTGGAACACAGCCCTCCCATACTTAACTACTGCTGTTGCCAGATGGGTGAAAGACCAGGTCACCATTTGGATCCTGAACATTTTACCAAAAGACCAAGTTCTTCTAACACTGGGTTATCCTCTGGGCAGATGCAAATCCCAAAGCTTCCACATGCAAACAAGAACCAGGAAGGAAAATTCTGAGCATGGTCAATCCTGCTACACTTGTATAGAACATAGAACTTCTCCCATAAAGTCATCTGACTCTCAGAATAACATCAAAGCAGATTAATAATCAGTAGCTTTTGAATTTAGTTTATTTCATGTTAACATAAATTCAGATATTTTTTAAGTTTTTAAGTGATAGGAATATACAATTACTGAACCTCAATAAATGTCTCTTTTACAAGATATAGCCATGTCTAACAATATTTTGAGTTTAATGATGAAAAATATATACATTTTTAAATTTTTATAGGCTTTGTTTTCCCAAATACATGCAAAGATAGTTTTCATCATTCACCTTTGCAAATTGAAGTTTATTTTAATTCCAAATCCTTAAATGTAAATGTATTTTACTACCTTCTATGATCCATGCCCAATAGAATCATTGTGTCATAATTGATCAAAGAGATATCACTAGGGAAACCTGAATTCAGGTTCCACTTCTTTGACAAAACTAGCCATATGAACCTGAAAAAATTAGTGAAACTTGCAGTGCCCAAGACACCTAAAACAAGTTACAGAATAATTGTTGATGTGTATTGGTGGGGCTGTTTTCCACAATGGAACTTCCTAAACAAAGAAATCACTGCTCCATCCCTTCCAATCACCTTTTAATTTCCTCCCCCACTTATACATACAACATACAAGACTAAGGCTGGAAGATTTATGTTCAAAAATCTATATTTAAGTTAAATATACTAGAATTTGCCCCAGCTAAAGTACTAATTAACTGATACCTCCTTCTTTCTGGAGCAGAGCTAGTCCCTTAAGATATTCCTATAAAGAAGTTGAGGCATTTTTGATTGGATTAGTTTGATATTAATTTGAAAATTAGTTTGATAAATATCTATGTATCTAATTTTAAATGTTAGTCTGTAAAGTTAAAGTAGTTTCAAGGAAGTTTTAAAGCATATTTTCATATTTGGATGAAGAAGTAGCAGGCATTCTAGTTAAATGGAAAGATAGCTAATTTAGAATATGAGAGAATCAACATTTTAAAATATCCTAAAGGGAAGATAATGGTCCAAACAAAGAACACGATAGTGATAAATGTGAAGTTATTATTTGAATTAAAAAAGTCACTTGTACAATTAAAGCATTAAGGATAATTGGCTTAATGGCATTTCATATGAGACAAATCTAAGGGATTAATTGACACCCAAGATGTTCAAACACATGGGTTTCCTTAATCATGTACCGTATTGCTAAATTTTTATACTATATGTATTGTTTAGAGAGTGTGATCCAAGTTTATCAATATTATATATTGATTCTTTCTTTTAATCTTCTATCAATAAACTTTTAATATCATTTTACTTAATTAAATTTAATTAAGCATTTTATTTTTGTAATTTAAATTGTGTTTAATTAATTTTAATCTTTTAATTAAGCATTGTTAAGATTACTTTTTGGCCTAATTTTTTGTCATATGTTTAAGAATTAAGGATATTGTGATTTTTTTTGTGTAAATGGGGAGCACAATAATGAGGGCTAAGTAGCTTCAAAAATTAATAGTGAGAATACATTCTACATATATAACAGGACCATGTGCATTTGGAACATGAAGGCAAATTGTAGGTATGTGTCTAGTTCTGCTACCTCCCAGTAACTTTCTATAAACCTTCCCAGTGCTAAGGTAGATTGGGATGAGTAAACCAGCATACATAGTGGAGAAGGGACCAATTTGATACTATAGTTATAGATTTCATTGGTAGTATAAGAGATGGGATGGTCCTAGATATGCTATGAAAGTGAATAGAGTTATCTAGTGTAGCAAGTATATAAAGTATCTAGTGTAGCAAGTGTACAAAGTATCTAGTATTACAAATAGCAAGTGTACAAAGTATCTAGTGTAGCAAGTGTATAGAGTATTTAGTGTAGCAAGTGTATGGAGTATATAGTCTAGCAAGTGTATAAAATATCTAGTGTACCACTTTTATAGAGTATATAGTGTAGCAGGTATATTGAGTATTTAGTGTAGCAAGTGTATAGAGTATCTAATGTAGCAAGCATATAGAGTATTTAGTGTAGCAAGTGTACAGAGTATATAGTCTAGCAAGTGTATAAAGTATCTAGAGTAGCACTTTTATAGAGTATATAGTGTAGCAGGTATATAGAGTATCTAGTGTAGCAAGTGTATAGAGTATCTAATGTAGCAAGCATATAGAGTACTGTAGCAAGTGTATAGAGTATCTAGTGTAGCATGCAATAAGACCTGGTTGAACACCTTTCTCTGACAAAGTCATTGTTGTCTTCTCCCACTAAATGACAAAAGATTAACTGCCTAGAAGAATTTAGGTGGTATGGTAGAGAGAGTACTAGTTCCTAGAGTAAAGAAGTCCTAAGGTCAAATCAGGCCATAGATATTTCTGGACAAGTTACTTAACTTCTGTCTACCTCATTTTCCTCTGTTGTGAAAGGGAGATAGCTCCTATTTCTCAGGGTTGCTATGAGTATCAAATAAGACAAATAAGAGTTTCTAATCAGAGAAAGAGAATTTCTGTGAGGAGGGGAAAAGATAATAATTTAGATAATTTAACCAGTGTCTTCTGGAAGGGGGTTGTGTATTTTCAGAGTACAGAATGGGGATTTAGAAAAAAGTGCTAAGATTTTAGCTAAACACACATAACAACATTTTCTAACAATTGGCAAAGCTAATAGTTTGGTTGAAATAATGAGTTTCTTATTTCTGGAAATTTCAAAGGGGGAATCAGGAAATCATCTGTCCTCTATTTTCCAGCTTCTTAAACTGTGGCTTGCAATGTGGAACTCATAAGTGAAGAAGAATTTATGAAATTAGGATTTATTATGAGTCAATGTTTGATTTGTATGTCTATTTATATAACTATATACTCAAGGCTATGTAAAAATTTCTCTGGTGAAAAGGGGTCATGAGAGGAAAAAGCTTTAGAAGCCCTGCTCTATTTTATGTGTTTAGTATTGATCATTTATTTGGTAAGGAGCATAGTAAAACTGAAATAGATGTCAATGATAAAAGAAAAATTACTTACAAAAGAAGGAAAATGCTCAATTGCTTACTGTGGGTAGTGTTTTTGCCCTCCTCCTTCTAGATTGTTGAGCCTCATATATCCATTAGAATCAATATATATAGCAACATTCCTTCTATTTTTTTTTCATTCATTCTTCTTTACTCAGTCTAATTTTGAGAAAAGAACATTTCTTCAAAGTGTATTCTCTCTTATCTCTATCTTCTCAAATATCTCCTTTCTCCTGTATTTAAATTCAATACCTTCTATTCCGATGACCAGTAAATAGCATATTTAGATCTAATTGTTTGCGAAGTATATGCTTCTGGATTTAAATTTCAGCCTATACAGATTCAGCAGTTAAAAGAGGGGGGAAAGAGTATTAATTAAATGACCTTACAGCTCAGTAGACAAGCTGGTGTGTGGGAGAACAAACAGACAGCAAATCATAGTGTTCTGATCCTTGGGCTAACGACGACTTTTTGACCCTTGTGGAGATGTGCAGAGTGACTTACTGAGTGGTGGCTAAATAAGTTTTTAAGCTAATGATTTGGAGAAAGGTGATAAATGAGTAACAGTAGACTCAGTTAGGAAAAAAAAAAGCTACATTATAGGGCCCAGAAGAAAATCTGATGATTTAGTAGAAACCAAAAATATGAAATGGCTGAAATAGGATGACTGGCAGCTTTTATTATAGCTGCTGTAACAGAACTGATGCTATCTTCCTTAGCTCCTTATTATTTTTAGTGGCTGGAGAGCTGTGGCCCTGTAAATAGATGCATTAAAACTACACATCTCAGACAGAAAAGTTCAAAAGGGGTATGCTAAATGGAAAATGTTTCAATGTGTCTCCAGAATGACCCAGAGACACTCCATTCTTGGCATTCCTTGCCACAAATGAGATATCCTTGATTAATACTTCTAAGAAAAGTTAGCTCATTCAACAAATATAGACTAATACTACATTGCCAAGCATTAAGGATCAAAAGTTAAAAAAGGAAAACAATCTCACCCTCAAGCAACTTTTATTCTGTTTGGGAATTAGTAAGGGAAAGAAGGATTCTTCATATTCTTCTGCTATAAACAGTAGTCCCAGATTTTCTCTTCTTATAGACAATCTGAACTTCACACTCCCAATTTCCTGATAGTCCCATATCTGTACTAAGGAAATGGAGAAAGCAGTGAATTATTAAGCATTTATATTTAATTTAATATAATATAATTTAAATTTAAATAATTTAATTTAAAATTTAAAATAATATATTTATATATATTACACAAATATATAAGTATACATATTTATAATTAATAATTTATTAAATTTATTAATAATTTATTAAATTCCTGTGTGCTAGGAGTTGTGCTAAACTCTGGGTGAAAAAGGCCTCCCCTGCCCCCAAAAAATGTGCTTTATTCAAAGCTTATTTTCTTAAAGAAAGATTATAATATATGTATGAATGCTATCTATAACTATATCTAAATCTACATATATAAAGATATTTATATATATATATATGTAGAGATGTAGATTTGGATGTATACATAAATACATATATCCATATCTACATCTCTCTACCCAAATACTCAATTCATCCATTCCTATCTATCTATTCATCTATCTACCTATCTAGAAACATCATGTATCACTCCTATTTATGGGTAAACTCTTTGAGAAGGCCATTTATATTAGGATCCTCTACTTGCTCTCCTTTTATTTTTCTATAAACTATTTGGAGCCTGGCTTCTAACTTCTTCATTAAACCATAACTCCTTTGTCAAAATTTACTAAGAAGCACTTAATTTCTATGTTTAGTGACTTTGCTCAGTCCTTTCCTTTTTGGCTCTTGTGGCTGGATTTGACTCTGCTAATCATCTTCTTATGGATGCTCTAAGTTTTGGGCACACTGCTCTTACCTGCTCCTCCCACCTATTCAATCCCTCTTCTGTCTCTTTTGTTATGTCTTCATCCATGTAATGCTCACTAGAAATGGGTCTTCTTCAAGGCTTTGTTACCAGCCACTTCTGCCAAAAGAACTGTTTTGCTGTGGTTATCCCATTAATTTCTAGGGTTTCAATTATCTCTAAGCAGATGACTCTGAGATGTATTAAACCGGCTCTAACCTCACTCCTGATCTCCAGTGTCACATCTCCTACTACTTTTTTAGACATTTTCAACTGGATTTCCTAGAGGCACCTTCAATATCTGTAAAACTGAACTCATCACTCCCCCCACACCTTTGTATTTTCCTAACTTCCTAATTATTGAGGAAGATATCTCAATCTTCCTAACTACCCAAGGTTGAAACCTGAATGTCATGCTCAAATCTTTATACTCATCCATTATTTGATCACCAAATCATTCTATCATTTATCTATGTTCCCATCTCTTCTCTGATACTGCCAGCACCCTGATGCATTATCTCACACCTGGACTATTGCAATAGATTACTGGTTGCATAGTACTTAATATAGTACCAGACTTAGAACAGGCACTTAAAAAATATTGATTAATTGTTCTAGCCTTTTCCAGTCCATCCTTTGTTCAATTGTCAAAATAATCTTCCTAAAATTCAATTCTTACCATATCATCCCTCTATTCAATAAATTCTAGTTGGTACACATCAAAATAAAAGAATGGAATCTTGTGTTTGTGGATTATGGGCTTTATAACTCTTCCTAACCTGCCCATTTTCCTATCTTTTCAGTCTTCTTACAATAAAATCTACTATATCTCCATGTATACTTTGTATACTTTGATCTAGTGACAATGGTCTCTGCTGCTTTTCACAAAAGACACTCTAGCTAGAACATTATCTTGTCTATTATGTTCTTCTTCATTTGATTGTAGATTCTCCTACTTCCTCCAGATCTCTACTAAAGTTCCAATTTGGCAGTAAATCTTTTTCAATCCTTGATCTTAATATGTCTCCTCTAAGACTGCCCCAAATTTATCCTGCATATATTTTGTTTGTACATAATTATTAACATGCTGTCTAGTTCAATAGACTGTGAGATGCTTGAAATTTGGAAGAGGCTTTTGATCTTTGTATTTTCACCACTAAGAATATTTGGCATATAATAAGTACTTTTAAAATGCTAGTTGACTAACTTTGTAAAAATATCACTCTCTCTCTCTATATACACACACACACACACACACACACACACACACATACATAAGGTTATACATAAAAACAAACATAATTCGCATACATGTGTGATCTCCTGAAGAAACCTCTGATTACTGTTATCCCATTTCACTAATGAATTAGGTTCCTCACATCAAACCTGTATATTGCCTTGAGCCCCCATTCTGATTTGTTCATCCCAAAGTTAATTGCTAGTGATTAGTTGTCCTGTTTCATGAACTCACTTAGCCTTAGTTAACTTTTATAAAGGGATGTTTCCTGTAAGATTTATCAAGGACAGAAATACAAATATTCACACCCCCCAAAAACCAAGCAATAAAATAAAATGCATGTCACACATTCTCCTTTATACTACTTCAGTCCTTCAGAGAATAATCTCAAATATCAGTTTCCATGTAAAATTCACCCCCACCATATTTACTTCTCAATTCTATGCTAAAAAAATGGAATTCTATGATTCTTTCTTGGTGGCCTTCATCCTGTGCTGGATCATATTGACTTGATTCTTCAGGATTTTGCTCTTTATTTTTGGAACACACATAATAAAACCTAACATGGACTTTTATTTCCAGACTTTTAGTAGTTTGCTAGTCCAACTTTGTGACGCTGTCAAGGCTTTTACTTTTTACAATGTTCATTAACATAAAATTAAACAATCAATTGAGAAACAAATATTTATTGTTTTTACTATGTGACAGGCATTGTGCTAAGCACTAGGGATACAAAAAGAGATAAAAGCAGTTCTTTCCTTCAAGACACTAATAGGGACCAACCACCCACAAATATATGCAAAACTAGCCATATAGGGGATAAATAGAAAATAGCAGAAGGAAGACCCTGGAATGAAGAAGGATTGGGGCACTTTTTATATAGTGGGGGATTTTGATTGAGAAGGAAGTCAGAGAGATCAGTATTTGGCAAGAAGGAGGGAGGGCTTTCAAGGCATGAGGGAACATTTGAGACAATGTTTGGAGTATAGAGACAGGCTTTCTTACTTGTGGAATACTCAAGAGGCCAGTGTCCCTGGATTGAAAAAAAGCTTATTCAGAATTAATGTGGAGAAGTATTGAAAAGGTAGGAAATGGCTAGTTTTTAAAGAGTCTGAATACTACACAGACCATTTTTTATCTGCTCCTGGAAGCAATGGAAAACAGTTGGTGTTTATTAAGTAGGGTATGAAGAGGTGATGATTTAATGGGACTTGAGCTAGGGAAATACTTTATTCTCTAAATGGAGTGTGCATTAAAATGAGAAGAGATTTGATGTAGGCAGATCCAACCAGTAGGCAATGACATTTACAAAGATTTGAGATGATGAGGACCACCCTAGGAATATCGATAGTGTCAGAGGAGAGAAGGGGATAGTTTGGAGAGATGTTGCAAAGGTGAAATCAATAAGCCTTGACAACAGATTAGATACAAGGCTGGTGAGGAAGCCAGGCTGACTCCTAAATGGACCAAGGATGGCATTGTACTCCACATTCATAGGGAAGATAGGAAGGGGAAGAGTTTAAGGGGAAAGATAATGACTTTGTTTTAGATATATTCAATTTGAGATGCCTATATCCAGGTTGAAACATATGAAACGCATTTGAGGCTGAGAAACTGGAGCTCAGCACAAAGATCAGGACAAGACAAGCAGATTTCAGAATCATCTGCATAAAAATTATAATTTAAGCCATGGAAGGATCACTGTGTGAAGTAATATAGGGAAGAGGGCCCAGGACATAATCCTGAGGGACACCTATCATTAGAATGCCTGATCTAGGAGAAAATCCCAGCAATGGAGACAGAAAAGAAATTGGTAAGATGAAAACCAGGAGCAAATGGTGTTCCAAATACCTAAAGAGAAGCTAAAATTCAAGAGGAGAGAATGAGCAATAAAGAACAAAGAGAATAAGTATTAAGACAATGTCACTGCATTCAGAAACTCAGATCATTAGTAAATTTGAAGAGCAGTTTTGGTGGAATGTGAAGGTCTGAATCCAGATTGTAAGAAGTTAAGAAGAGAAAGAGAAGAGAGTAGAGACATCAATTGTAGATGACCTTAACTACAAAGGACAAAAAAAATACAGGATGATAGTTAGCAGGGATGGAAGGATCAAGTGAGGGAGGATTGACATAAAAGAGTGAAAAGCAACAGCAGGAGAATGTACTCACAAGCCACAGATATTACTTTAAAAAGCAGTGGCAAAGACAGAAAAATAGGTATGGGCCACTGTACTTATGCTATGTAACTGAAAATGGTTTACTTCCCCAAAGAACTTATCAGTTGGCTGAAATCCAAGGAAGGAATAAAAAAAAGCCATTCTATAAAAATAGAGGGGTTTAGGATGGTGATTCTGGTTAGGATTAGTCAGTCAATTGTCAATAAACATTCATTAAACACTACGTACTCAAGCAAAATGGTAACTAGTAAAAGGCAAAAGTCAGTCCTTGCTTCCAAGGAGCTAATGGAGAAAGCAACATGCAAACAACTCATCAATAATCAACAGGAGGGAGACACTAAAATTAAGGGCACTTTGTGAAAAGCTCCCTACATAAGAGTAGATTTTATCTGAAACTTGGAGGAACCAGAGGGCAGATTTAAGAGAGGAGAAAATTCTATGCTTGCAGAATAGCCAGTGGAAATGGCCAGAATGAGGAGGTGGATGGAGTGCCTTGTTTAGGGAAACTAACACAAGAAAGCTTGTGTTAGTACTTCAGGTGGGGGTATAAGGTATAGGGAAATGGTAAAGGAAGGGCACCTAATGAAGGGCTTTGAATTTTATTTGATTCGAGAGGTTTTAGGGAACCAATAGTTTACTGAGGATGAAAAAGGTGGGAGTGATGATCACTTCAGAAAGTGATCTCTTTGAATTTAAGATCACTTTGACAGCAGAGTGAAGGATGGACTTGAGGGAAGAGAGCTTTGTGACAGGCATACCAACTAATAGGCTATTGTAACAGTGCAGTCATGAGGTGACAAGGACCTTCACTTAAGCAATGGCAGTGTCAAAGGAAAGAAGGGGGCATATGAGACAGGATTATAGAGGTCAAATCAACTGCATAATAGGGCTATCAAGGAGCATGGGCTTAATAATGAGTGTAGATTATGTGAGGAACTGGAAACATAAAACAGCATTTCAAGTGGAAAAATAGTTCCTACTGTATATTTTGTGAGACATGACCTAGCGACTGGAATAATCCATCGGAAACCTGAAATATATCATATGCTAACAGAAAACAAATTCTAGTACTACCCTGAAATGCAAATGCAAGATGTGAAATATCATTAAGAATTCAGTAAATAAACTTTTTATGGAACTGGTGCATTATCACAGGCAAAATTGTTTCCAGGATTTAACATTAAAGTATTTTAAAAAATTAGAACACTTTTACAAAGGCTCACAATCTCCAAGCTATAGAAGAGACATAGTGGAAGAAATTAAAGGCACATAAAGACTAGCTAATGCTCATGCCATTCTTATTATCTTTTCTTTTTAGATTGTCTCAAAGATGCTTTCACTGAGGCCAAAGGTGAGTTTATTCTCTAATAATTTTATTATTTTATAAAAAGCAATTATTTGTTGTAATATGTACAAAAATAAAATATATAATGATCATAGCAATACTGCTATACATAGCAATACATAGCAATTAAGAAAAATATTAAACTGAACATATTAGCATTAATACCAATTATTAATAATAATTCACATCTATATAATTATTTGATGCTTGCAGACTATATTATAGATGCTATCACATTACTTTTATGTAGTTACTATTATTTCCCTCTTGATACAGATGAGAAATGTGAAGAATAGTGTCATTAAGTGACTTTTTGCAAGGTCAAAATGTTAGGGAGTGTTTGAAGTATGATTCAAATCTAGAGTTTACTTATTTAAGTCCAAAAATCTATCCATTGTGACATTCTGTTTTTTGGTTGTAGATTGACCCTCTCTGGAGGAATTAAAGCATTCTTTCTCCAATAGATTAAGACAAACCATAGTATGTTACTTGTCAAAGGTGACATAGCTAGTGATTAATTAAGGCTACATTTGAACTTATATATTCCTGACGTCAGGTTCAGTGCTGTAGCCACTGAGCAACAACCTCAGTCTCTCCTATGGAATGGAGGGGATTCTTATTCAGTGGTGGGTTTCTGAATTTCTGTGATTCTGCTATTTATATAAAACATAATATGAAATTGAAGTAGTTTATTACTTTATGATGTCTTGTCAAGTTAATTCAGTGTGATCTTAGCCCCAATAAGGCTAACAGTGATTGTGTACCCTATGGAAGCCATCAAGTTTCCTCCAGAGAAAAGTTGTATCACTCTCCTAGATGGTTCCTGTAACTTATAAAATCTTGAGTTCAATGACATCTGTTATTCACAACAGGACAGTCAGTTAGAATGTGATAAATTTGAGTGAAAATTCTATTCTCTTTTGAGGGAAGAAAAAATAAATGGATTTGTCTTACTGTCAGCATACCTTTATATTCATGAACATAAATGAAGGAGAGACTTACATTTTATTATGCTGCTATGAGATTATAAAACTTGATTGTCTTCATCTTTACTGAGTCTAGTTCAAAAAAGGACTAGAGGTTTTAGAGTGAGAGTTAGGAAACAATGTGGCATTTGATCAATTTCAGTATGAATCAAATGACAATTTCACTTTGAGGTTCTTTCTCAGCTCCTTTTGATCATGACCCTCTAAAAAGTTCAGAAACACTGAGCTACCCCAAATCGACCCACTGTCATAGAAGGAAAAAAAAAAAAAGATTACTGTAGCTGTGCTGACTGTGAAAAGTAAATGAAATATCCAATTATACAAAAGGTTGAAAATGTTCAGAAAATGCAAATGTGGTACTGTTAGACCTTGGCATTTCAAGGTTTAACTGTACTCCATTCAGAAAGAATCCCTGAAGATTTATGACTAATATAAAACACTAATTGAAGGTAAATCTTAGAAACACACCTGGAGATTTCTGCTAGTTACCTTTAACTTCTGTTATAGTGAAACTCTCAGAAACTATTTTTGGAAATCAAATAGGTAGTACTTTGAAAAGCTCAGCTTGATTAAGAACAGACAACACACATTTAGGAAATAAAAGGAATGGCTCGCTAACTTTTTGAAATCTGTTAGGGACCTCACTCCAGGTAGACAAATGGGAAGAAAAAGTTAAAGAGGATTTTAAACTTAGATCTTTGGAAAACCTTTGACCAAATTCTTTACTGTCCTGTAAGATCTGAGGTACACGCCAATGAAAGTAATACAGAATTGGCTCACTGGACTGAACAATGATTTATGAAAAAGAAACAGAGTTACTGGAAATATACTTTCAGGCCCAAATCCGTTTCTATATTTTGTTAATTTGGGAGTCAACAGCAAATGTTTGGTGCTTTTCATGGGAAAAAAAAAAAAAACAAAAATAAAAACACTGGATTATTGCTTATAAGACACGACTGTTAAAAATATACTACAGTTTATAATAGTAACACTACAATAAATTATTATATGATAATAGGTAGTATTTATATAGTACTTTAAGTTTACAAAGTTTTTAAAAATATATTATAATTGAACCTCATATAGATATTTCTGACAAAAGCAAATGAGTTTTATTTGAAGGAGAAAGAAACAAGGTCTTTGGAAGCTTAATGTTTTAGTCTAGTTTATTTAATAGTTATGAAATGATTGTCAGAAAAGGCACAATCACTGTGGGCAATATTCTGTGCCCCAGTTAATGTGCTCACAGATTATAATGAATGGTTTTGATTGGTTCTAATTATTTCTCACTTGGCTAGACTCAAATAGTCAACTTTTGAATATCATCATTTTTTTTAAATAACACTTTTTAAAAGCTAACCAACAAAATCTGGAATTTGTATTTGCTTTGATTGAGGAGCACGTGGTTTGTCTGGGTTTTTAGATTCAGTTGTTTTCATATGTGTATGTATAGTATGTGTTTGTATATATATATGCAGTCACATGTGCATATGTGCACACACACAGATATATATGTATATGTATGTATGTGTGTGTGTGTGTATCCTGAATTTAGGGCTACATTATTGATATGCTGAGTATTAATTGTCTTCAGAAATAAAATTTCCCAAAGAACCATGACACATCAGGATTCATAGTATAGATTTAGGAGACAGGTTAGTGTAACACCAACAGTGTAAGATTTTTGAAGAGTCTAGGAAGATATATTTATGTGTGGATAAGATAGGAAATGCAGCATGCTCTTGTGGATACCAAGAAAACTTCAGTGTCAGTAGACTTGTTTTCAAATCCTGCCTCTAATATTTATTGGCTTTGTGCCTCTGAACAATACATTTAAACTCTGTATTAGAAATCTAGGTGGTTTTCAAAGTATATAAAAGGCAGAAGAACTCCTGATCCATATTATTTAGAAGAGTTTCTTCACTGGGAAATTTTCAACACTAATGAAATAAATAAAACATTTTGGCAAAGGGATAGTAGATAGAGGAATTATTTTCTTAGTTTGTATCCATATGAAGGGGGTCTATACCAGGGTGATAGCAATGTCAGAAGAGAGGAATTATATATGAGTTATTATGAAGATAGAAATTATGGGACTTGACATCTATTTGGATGAGAAGTATCCAATGAGAAGTAAGATTTCTCATTAATGAGAAATCAAGATTGACACAGAGTTATGAACTATGTTGACTGGTAGAATTGTGATATTCTTTACAGTCATAGAGATCTGGATAAGAAAGGAGGGGTTTGGGAGAGATGGAAAAGGGGTAAAGATGAAGAATATTTTTCTGGGCATTTTGAGTTTGAGAAGTTCAATAGACTATAACTGATCTAATAATGAAGGTCAAGAAAGAGGTAGATCAGAACAAATACATCTGAGAACCACCTGCATGTAGATGATCATTGAAACCATGGAAGTAGAGTTCACCAAGTTAAAGTAGTAGACAGGAATAAAAGAAGAGATTATAATCAGATAAGGGAGTTTGAGTTCCTGAATATTGTGTGGATAACTTTAGGTATTAGCATTGTTTAAAGTATGTCCATCTCTGTTTGTGGAAAGGCAAGGTACATGAGGAGGTCATGGGAGATTAGTAAATTGAGAAATTTAATGATTAAAATATTTGAAGGAATATCAATATTGATGTTGGAAACTGTCTCCTGGTATGAGGGCAGGAGTTGGGAGGAAAGAAAGACAGTTCATTCAGACACAAAATCAATGGAAAAAGGAAGGAGAGTGCCTTAGATAGCTGTAGGCAGCAGCCTCTAGAATTTTGACTAGTTCATGAATATAGATAGAATGAGCTTCAAAAAATAAAGATTACTGAATGATTATAGTAGAGGAAGAGCCAGGAAGAAGAAATGGGATTCAAATAAACCTGCAACCTAGGGGACCTGTCCCCTAGGGTACTTCTGATCTAGGTAAGAATGTTAGAGAGCAAGTGCTTGAAAGGGTTGTCAAAGAAGCAATGTCATCAGGATGGAGAAGTAAAAAGATACAATATAGTTTATTAATTATGAAGCAGGCATTCTAAAGACCACAATGAGAGAGCCAGAAGCTTTGGAGTGGGAGGTGTAGGAAGATTGGGTTGAAGGAGATGGGAATAAGGGAGTGGTCAATGGAGAATAGAGAAATGGGGTTGAACAATAGCAACTAAGGATTCAGAATGGCTGGAAGATAAAGAAAACCTATGGAATTAAGTTAATCATTAATGAATGAGTTCAATTACATTGTCATTGTTTTTTAGGAGTTTGGTTATTGGTCAGTTAATTGTGTGTGGTTGAAAGAGAAAAAATAAGGAAGGTTATCTAGGCAAAGGCAAATTAGATCCTATGGAATTATAGGTGGTTAGGGAGGGTTCCTGGGGCAACAGGAGTCCAATACAAAGGCTGCTAAGGGTGTTAAGCACAAGTGAAGTAAGCCCTGTGAAAATATAAGTGGACAGAGACCTACTTAGTATCTAACAAAATTTAGACCTTTAGTAAATAATAGCCTAGTAGTTGGAAACTTTCATCCAAACTACATTCTGCCTCCTGCCAGCTTGGGGCAATTCAGGAATATAATGTCAATTTATCCTTTGCATGGCCTGATAACCTGTAGTATACTTCCATTAATATATGATCTGTTTTCTGAGATTCACACAAATGCTCTCTAATAGCCTTCCTCACTTCAGTTAGTGGATTATAATGTCTCCATTACACATATTGAAATTTCTCCTTTTACTCTGTTCCCCTTGAAAACTTAACTCTCATATCTGTGAGCTGTTAGAGCATGAATAGTAATTATGAGTAGTAATAACTCAGAGTTGTTTTGACTTACAGTATTAGCAAATGTGATATTTTTGATTAGTTGATGGTGGTGTATTGAGAACTAACCAATAAGCCCAGACCTCTTTTCTTGCAATTCCACTACTGGCTTTTAGGATTTTTGCCTATTTATGCCATGAGCTTCCTTAGCCTGAAGATTCCTCCATCCCTGCTAAACTTCCTATGATTGATGAATTCCTGTTTAGTACTTCTGATTCAAAAAGCTGTAAGTCATCCATCCTCATGTCTCTCATGGCTTCCTCATGCTCCTCAGGATGTTTTTACTTTTTTACTTCTATGTCAACTGCCTTTTTAGCTTAAAGATGTGAAGGTCTTCCACTGTGGCCACCTTCTGAATTGTGAGTTTCTTCCTTCCCAGCACTATTTCAAGAAGACACCAGGTTACCCATCCTTATTTCTTTTGGAGCAATGCCCTAATTCTCAGGGCTTTCTTTCCTTGCCCTTGCACTTGAACTCCTAACCTCAATTTCATTCCCTTATCCCTACTTTCCAGCTCACCTTTTTGTCCTGTCGTTCCCCTTATTAGAATGAATTTTTTTAAGCTTAGGGATTATCTTTTTTTTTTTAGCTTTTATATTCATCCACACTTAACATGGTGCCTGTAACAGAGTTAATATTCAATAAATGCTTTATCTTATAAGTCTGTGAAGAATGTATCAGTATGCTACACTGCACAGTACTCCATGTGGAGATTTCCCACTCCATGTAGAGCCATCTCAGATCATCCTGATCTATATCTTACTTCTGGATCCAGATGGCTCTGGAGAGGAAAGTGAGTCAGGTGACCTTGCACAGCCCTTTCTCACTTAAATCCAACTCACTTGTATGTCATGGGACCACCTCCCTGATGTCATGGTCAACAACAATTTCATGTGGAAAAAGCTGAGGTATCTGTTTCATAGAAAATTTGGTGATTTGTAATGGCTTTGGAAAAACTCTAGAGTATATTACTGGTTCTGATCTTCTAACTACATAGTAGACCACAG
This sequence comes from Myrmecobius fasciatus, assembly GCA_023553655.1. NCBI lineage: Eukaryota > Metazoa > Chordata > Mammalia > Dasyuromorphia > Myrmecobiidae > Myrmecobius > Myrmecobius fasciatus. The sequence goes on along the minus strand of JAJPUD010003070.1, from coordinate 220,957 downwards.
CCTTTTTGATTGGCTGATATTGTTGAACCAAAACTAGGGCTTCCTTCAAAAAGTCATAGTCAAAAGTCAAGTAGTGGAACTGCTAGAGTCTCCTTTAGCCTCTCTTGGTTAATCCTCTCTTAGTTTGACTTCTCTGCTAATAGCTTCCATTGAGTTATTGTTGCAAAAGGAGAGGAGTTGGATTTTCTTCCAGTGATGTCTTCTGATTAGCTTTTGTACTGTAATCTTAGGTGAAGAAAATTGATATAATGACTTTGTGAGTTACAGAAGGTTACCAGATTGATCCTCTAGCAAGCCCAAGAGTCTAAAAGTTGAGTCTTTGCTGGGCTTTGTTGCATTGATGTCCTAAAGAGGAAAAAAAGCACACATTGGGACCCGGTATAATAGTTGAGATGAAGACTCAAGTAAAAGCAATGGAATATTTGGACATGAATTTAGTGAGACTTATGCCATGTAGAACTGTTCTATGTTTGAATCTACTTATGCCAGGGATCTTGAGGTGAGTGTGCCCTTGAAATATTTGGGGAAATGTTTGTTCTTTTTTTCCTTTTGATTTTTCTTTGCAGTAAATACCTCTTTCTAAAAGCTAACTGATGGGGGTGGAGCCAAGATGGCAAACTGCAGACAGCCTCCTCTGTGAGCTTCTGAGACCTTCCCTCAGACCCAGACAAATTGAGCTTCGAATTGGTTCTGGAGTGAGGGTTTCACCAAACACTTGGACTACAATGCACTTCTATCAAATATCTACTTTGAAAGAACTTCTGAGGTCAGTTTTAGAGGGGCAGGGGATCAAGCAGCTCCCAGCGCTCAGACACCAGTGCGCAGCCGGGGTGCAAGTCCGGGGCTGGGAAGGACCAGAAGATTTTAGGCTGCCAGGAAGTCCCTGGGAGACACTTGGGTCACTTTGCTCTGCTTGCGGGCAGGTGCTTTGGCAGGTCTACATTTGATAAAGGGTGGATTGAGAGCAGCTGAAAATGTAGTCCTAGTGCAGATCTAGCCAGATCAGCCCCAGACCAGAAGTCAACTCGGCAAATTGCCCCAGGGCAAATTGAAATTGCTGCTGCTACAGAATTCCCTGCTGGTGACTGATACCTCAGCTAAAAATCATGAGCAAGAAGAAGAGAGCTCTCACCACAGACAGCTTTCACGAAGAGAAACTAGAGAAGTCCCCAGATCCTGAGATTCTAAAAACAATCCCAGATAAAGCCACAAAGGTGGACTTAAGCTGGTCTCCCTTTCAGAAGGCTTACCTGGAAGATTGCATAAAGAATCTCAAAAGAGAGCTAGAAGAAGATTGGGGAAATAAATTGAGAGCAGTGCAAGAAGGAAATATCGCCCTGCAACAGAGATGTAAAAAACTGGAAAATAAGTCTGGTGAATTGGAAAAAGTCGCCAACTCACTGGAAAATAAAAATAGTGAATTGGTAAAAGCAACAATTCTTTGAAAAACAAAATTGGTGAATTGGAAAAAGACAACAATTCACTGAAAAACAAAATTGGTGAATTGGTAAAAGACAACAATTCATTGAAAAACAAATTTGGTGAATTGGAAAATGTCACCAACTCACTAGAAAATAAAAATGGTGAATTGGAAAAAGATAACAATTCACTGAAAAACAAAATTAGTGAATGGGAAAAAGAAAACAATTCACTGAAAAATAAAATTGGCAAAATGAAAAAAGAATGCAATGAACCAAAAAATTGAATTGGCCAGTTACAAAAGGAGCTAAAAAAGATAGCTGAAGGAAATAATACCTTAAAAATTAAAATTGAACAAATTGAAATGAATGACTCAATAAGACTTCAAGAATCAGTCAAACAAAAACAAAAAAAATGAAAAAATAGAATAAAATATAAAATATCTTCTAGGAAAAACAACTGACTTGGAAAACAGATCCAGGAGAGACAATCTAAGGATTACTGGACTCCCTGAAAGTCACAATGAAAAAAAGAACCTTGATGCTATCTTCCAGGAAATCATGAAAGAGAATTGCCCTGATGTTTTAGAATCAGAAGGCAAAATTGGCATTGAAAGAATTCACCTCCTGAAAGAGACCCCAAAATTAAAACCCCAAGGAATATCGTGGCCAAATTTCAGGACTATTGCACCAAGGAAAAGATATTACAAGCTTCTAGAAAAAAAGCAGTTCAAATATCGACAAACTGTCATTAGAATTACACAGGATCTGTCAGCTTCCACATTGAAGGAGTGAAGGGCCTGGAATCAGATATTCTGAAAGGCAAAAGAACTTGGATTACAACCAAGAATAAGCTATCCAACTAGAATGAGCATCATCTTCCAGGGAAGAAGATGGTCATTCAATGATACAGGAGAATTTCACCTATTTCTAATGAAAAGACCAGATCTGAACAAAAAATTTGACCTCCAAACACAGAACTCTAGAGAAGCGAAAAAGGTAAAAAGGAAAAGAGTTCTCAAGAACTATATATCTGCTAGGGGTATCCTTAAAGAATGAGGATATAATTTGATTTTACTTTTATAATAATCAAAAAGAAATTAGAGGTGGAAGGTATATCATAGTGTAAAAAAACGGGGGGGAGAGAAAAGGAGGTAAAATAAAGCAAAAATAAAAAGGAGGTAAAATAAGGCAAAGTCTCATGATGAGACATAGAAAATCTAATATAAATGATGGAAAGAAGGGAGGGTGATGAGTATTCTTACTCTCATTAGATTGGGCTCTAAAAGAGTATATCAGATGCATTTGATTTCAGGGAAAAACTTGGCCCTCTGTATAAGGAAGTAGTAGGGAAAGGAGGAAAAGAAAGGGATAAATTAATAGAAGGATTAGGGGAAAGGTGTAAAAAAGAGGGAGGGTTCTAAAGGGGGGAGGACTGTTAGAGGGAGGTGGTCATCAAAAACAAAATACTGGGGAGGGGGGAAGGGAGTAAGGGGAAAGGGAAGAGAAAAATATAACATTGGGTAAATAGGATGGCAGGAAATACAGATATAGTCATTTT
>JAJPUD010003070.1:199507-212978 GCA_023553655.1 Myrmecobius fasciatus | reverse complement strand
ATAGAGGCAGAAAAAGCATTTGATAAAATCCAACACCCATTCCTATTAAAAACACTAGAGAGTATAGGAATAAATGGGCTTTTCCTTAAAATGATTAGTAGCATCTACTTAAAACCATCAGCAAGCATCATATGTAATGGAGACAAACTAGAACCATTCCCAATAAGATCAAGAGTGAAACAAGGCTGCCCACTGTCACCATTACTATTTAATATTGTATTAGAAATGTTAGCTTTGGCAATAAGAGAAAAAAAAGAGATAAAAGGAATTAGAGTAGGTAATGAAAAACCAAATTATCACTCTTTGCAGATGGCTATACTTAGAGAACCCTAGAGACTTAACTAAAAAACTACTAGAAACAATTCACAACTTTAGTAAAGTTGCAGGATTCAAAATAAATCCACATAAATCATCAGCATTCTTCTATATTACCAACAAAGTTCATCAGCAAGAGATAGAAAAAGAAATTCCATTCAGAGTAACGGATGATAGCATAAAATATTTGGGAATCTATCTGCCAAGAAAATGTCAGAAACTATACGAACTAAACTACAAAACACTTTCCACACAAATAAAATCAGACCTAGTCAATTGGAAAAATATTAAGTGCTCATGGGTAGGCCAATCGAATATAATAAAAATGACAATACTACCCAAACTAATTTACTTATTTAGCGCCATACCAATCAATCTCCTGAGAAATTATTTTACAGATCTAGAAAAAATAGTAGCAAAGTTCATTTGGAAGAACAAAAGGTCAAGAATTTCAAGGGAATTAATGGAAAAAAAGACAGATGAAGGTGGCCTTGCTATACCAGATCTAAAACTATATTAAAAATCAGTGGTCATCAAAACCATTTGGTACTGGCTGAGAAATAGAGCAGTCGATCAGTGGCATAAGATAAGATATCAGGACAAGTTAGGTAATAATGTTAGCAATTTAGTGTTTGATAAACCCAAAGACCCCAGCTTTTGGGATAAGTACTCACTATTTGGCAAAAACTTCTGGGAAAATTGGAAACTAGTGTGGAAGAAATTAAGGCTGGACCCACACCTAACAATGTACACCAAGATAAGATCTAAATGGGTTCATGATCTAGTTATCAAGAGTGATGTTATAACCAAATTAGAGGAACATAGGATAGTTTACCTCTCAGACTTGTGGAGATGTAACGAATTTATGTCCAAAGAAGACCTGGAACTCTTAATTGAACACCAAATCGATAATTTTGATTATATTAAGTTAAAAAGTTTCTGTGCAAACAAAACTAATGCAGACAAGATTAGGAGGGAAGCATCAAAATGGGAAATCATCTTTACATTTAAGGGTTCTGATAATGGTCTCATCTCTAAGATATATAGAGAATTGTCTCATATTTATAAGAATTCAAGCCATTCTCCAATTGTTAAATGGTCAAAGGGTATGAACAGACAATTTTCAGATGATGAAATTAAAACTATTTATAATCATATGAAAAGGTGCTCCAAATCACTATTGATCAGAGAAATGCAAATTAAGACAACTCTGAGGTACCACTATACACCTGTCAGATTGGTTAAAATGACAGGAAAAGATAAAGATGAATGTTGGAGGGGATGTGGGAAGACTGGGACACTGATGAATTGTTGGTGGAGCTGTGAATGGACCCAACCATTCTGGAGAGCAATTTGGAGCTATGCTCAAAATGTTATCAAACTATACATACCCTTTGACCCAACAGTGTTTCTATTGGGCTTATATCCCAAAGAAATCATAAAAGAAGGAAAGGGCCCCACATGTGCAAGAATGTTTATGGCAGCCCTTTTTGTAGTGGCTAGAAACTGGAAACTGAATGGATGCCCATCAATTGGAGAGTGGCTGAATAAATTATGGTATATGAATGTTATGAAATATTCTTGCTCTGTAAGAAACGACCAGCAGGACGATTTCAGAGGGGCCTGGAGAGACTTGCATGAACTGATGCTGAGTGAAGTGAGCAGAATCAGGAGATCATTATTCACAGCAACAACAATACTATATGAGGATCAGTTCTAATGGACATGACTCTCTTCAACAATGAAATGCTTCAAACCAGTTCCAATTGTTCGGTGAAGAGAGCCATATACACCCAGAGAGAGGGATGTGAAATGTGGACCACAACATAACATTTTTTTTTTGTTGTTGTTGAGGCAATTGGGGTTAAGTGACTTACCCAGGGTCACACAGCTAGGGAGTGCTAAGTGTCTGAGACCAGATTTGAACTCAGGTCTTCCTGACTTCAGGGGTGATGTTCTATCCACTGCGCCACCTAGCTGCCCCACACAACATAACATATTCATGTTCTCTATTGAGGTTTGCTTGCATTGTATTTCCTTTATCGGATTATTCTTTCTTGTAGATACGATTTCTCCTGCACAAAAAATGATGCAATAACTATACATATATTCGATTTCTTAAGTATTCTAACATAATTATCATGTAGTGGATATCCTGCCATCTAGGAGAGGGGTGGGGAGTAGGGAGGAAAATTTGTAACAGAAAGCTTTGTAAGGGTTAATGTTTAGGAATTACCCATACATATGTTTTGGAAATAAAAAGTATCAATAATAAAAAAAAGTATTTGACATGAAAGCTGAAAAAAAAAAAGCTAACTGATGTCTTTTAAATCAATGGGGAAGACACTAGTCTCTAATGGGAAAGAAACTTAAAATGGAGATTTGAGCTAATAGCATCAAAGAGTTTCCCTAAGCCCAAAAGAATACCACTAGAATCATAATGGAGTAATGTGGTCAATTTAGTTCTGGGATGTTGTACCACAGTAACAGTTTCTATATTTTAAATTTCTTCTTTTGTGAACTGTTCATATGTTGTGACTACTTATTTATTGAGAAAAGATTCTTGAATTGCACATGCTTAACGTGTATTCGATTACTTGCTGTCTGATGGGGAGAGATGGGGGTAACAGAAGGAAGAAAAAAAGTGAGCATAAAGGTTTTGCAAAAATGAATGTTGAAAATTACCCATGCATATGTTTTAAAAATAAAAAAAAAGCTTCAATCAAAAAAAATATTCTGAAACTTGCAAATTTTCATCAATTCCACATAGATTTTAGAAATCAATGTTTTAATGTAAGTAAAATGTAAGGTCTTTTAGGTTAGGGTCTCATTTTATCATCTGTCTTTATACACAGTCTGAGAACTACAAAAATGATGATGATATAAAAATGACAATAATGTAGTTAGTATAGTCCATAAAGAGTTGACATGTTTTCTCATATGATTCTCACAATTTTATAGCGTGGGTACTATGATTATCCCCATAATAATAAATGAACTGAAGTCAAGAATAAAGTCCTTTGCACAAGGTCCCACAGATATTTAGTGCCTGGGGTAGGAGAAGAACTGAGCTCTTTTTAATTCCAACCTTAATACTCCATGCATTGTGCTTCCTAGCTACCTAACAAAGTCTTTCAACAAATGCTGATCAAATCTAGTGTAAAGATAAGCAGTACTTGGTGCAAATTCATTCATTATCCACAGCAGTAAAAAAGAATACTGCTGATTAGGAGAAAACAATTAAATGATGAAAGATTTTGATTGTAGGCTTCTTCAAGCAAAAAGCTACCAAAGATTGTTTTGGGTAGTTCTTGAAGGAGACATGTCATGATAGCATCATAGGACTTAAAGGTCAATGGAATATTAATGATCACAAGGTTCAATCTTCTCATTTTGTAAATAAGATTGTAATAAAGGGAGAAATTTTCTCAGGATCTCATAAGTAGTAGCAAATCCATCTACTCTAGATCTAGTTAAGCAAATATTACTAAACACCATGGCTATCCAAGGAATTCCTGTCAATTGGAATGCAATTACCCTATCTTCTAATTACTGAAATTATTTCCTTGAATACATGTTAGAATATAGTAAATAATAACTTTTTTTAAGATTTTTTAGTTTGATTCAGAATATAATTATTTCAACCTCATATTTCATTCTCTGCATGATGCTATCATGACCTGTCTCCTTCAAGAACTACCAAAAGCAATCTTTGGTAGCTTTTTGCTTGAAGATTCATGCAATCATAATCTTTCATCATTTAATTGTTTTCTCCTAATCAGCAGAATTCTTTGACAACTGAGCTAGCAATGCACATGAATTACAATGTCACACCCTATGATGCATATGTTTTAGAAATTCATTTTAATATACATACATAAAAAAATTGGCTTTCATCTAATGCTAAAAGAGGAAAACAAGTAGAATTATCTGAACATGATTTTAAATTCATTTTATATTTTATTTTTTTGGCTTCATTTAATACTTATCCAGAAAATTGGGAAATTGATGATATGAAACATATCAGAATAGTGTCTAAATTTACTTATTTATTTCATCAGATTACTATCATAACTGGTTGACAAATTTATTTATATTTTAATATGTAATTTTACAATTGTAAATTTAGTATTGAATTTCCAATGTTAATGTGCATTTTATATTTCCATCTTATTTAAAATTACATTAAATATTTTATGTGGCAATTTGGAATAGAATGATCTAAGTCATTGGCTATCATTTGAGATGTGAAATTATATTTTCTATTCTGACTTTTCTATTAAGCCCTACTGTGAATTCAGTAAAAAGATTTGTTTTCCATATTTATCTCCACTAAAAACCATTCCTCCCCACCTTTCACTAAAAAATATATATAGTGTATATAGATATGTGTATACCTATATATGCAATATATATATGTATATACACATATATGGGGAAGAATTGTTGCTTTTTTAAAATCTATCTTATTATGTATCCTTGCTCCAAGATTAAACACATGCCATAGAATATATGGGGAAGAATTGTTGCTTTTTTAAAATCTATCTTACTGTGTATCCTTGCTCCAAGATTAAACATATGCCATAGAATAATTGTTGAATAATTTAAAAATTATAGTAAAACTAATAATTAATACTAATAATGGAGTGGGTTCACTTTATGTAAATATTTTAAGGGCTTATAAAGTAAGAAAAATTAATGATATGACTCATTTTATCTTTTGGAATTTATTTTAGATATTCAGAAATAATTGCCTATTCTTATAATATACAGTGTTTCCTGCTGTCCCATATAGTGTAGTTTTATTACTAGAAAAAGGACTGACTTTGAAATCTTAAGACTTGGGTTCAAATACCAGCTAAGTTATTACTATGCTATATAACAGGGACAAATCTTTTCATCTTCCTAAGACCTCAATTGCTCTATCTGTTAAATGAAGAGATCCACTTCCAAAATCTCCAAGGTTCCTTCCATCCTGAAATCCAATGATCCTTCAAATATCACCCCTATCGCCTCTGCCTACACACAATACATTGATATCTGGTCTATCATCCTTCACATGAGAAAATTACTTCTTTATTTAGATTTAAAACAATACTTATTTGAAAACATCCAGTTGATTCATTCAATTCATATTAGTGTGTACCAAACAGAGACTTGCGCCCCCCCCTTAACATGTTGCCAGTTGTTTAGATTTGAATGAATGTGCTTTAAATTCCTTTAGGTTACATTTATTACAAGGTTTTTTTTTTTCCTGTGTGTGTGTGTATGTGTGTATGTGTGTGATAATTTACATATGATCAACACTTCCATTTTTATTTTACGAATGAATGATCCATCTGGTTCAGGAGTAAATGTGGTAGAAATGGTTCTGCTATCACTATGTTAATTTATCAATTCCTCTGTCCATTTTGGTCACTCTAACAGGTCTAACTAAAGGTATTGGAATAGAAATTGATGGTATTTTGTTGGTGGTCAATACCATGACTTAAATATGTATATATATATTTTTTCAATTTTTTAAGAACATATTCTTTTCTTTTACTTTCCAATTATATCAAAATAGTTTTCAACATTCATTTTTATAAGAGTTTGAGTTCCAGATTTTCCTGCTTTCTCACTTCTCCCTCTCCAAGAGAGCAAACAATCTTATACAGTTTAGACATGTACAATCATGTTAAATAATTTCCACATTAGTCAGGTTGTGAAAGAAGAATCAGAACAAAAGAGAAAAAAAAATGTGAGAAAGAAAAAAGAAAATAAAGATAGTATTTTTTGATCTGCATTCAAACTCCATGGTTTTTTCCTCTGGATGTGTTCAGCATTTTTCATTATAAGTCCTTTTGAATTGTCTTGGAAGATTGCGTTGCAGAGAACAAAGTCTATCATAGTTGATATCACACATTGATGTTGTTACTATACAACCAAAGTTCTCCTGGTTCTGCCCACTCCACTTACACTTAGTTCATGTAAGTCTTGCCAGGATTTTCTGAAATCTGCCTGCTCATTATTTCTTATACAACAATAATATTGCATTACATTCATATACCATAACTTGTTCAGCCATTTCCCAATTGATGGGCATCCATCCACCTGAATTTCCAGATCTTTGCCATCACAAAAAAAAAAAAAAAAGCTGCTGTAAACATTTTTGTACTTGTGGGTCCTTTACCTGTTTTTATAATATCTTTGGGAGACAAGCTTAGTAGTGATATTGTTGGATCAAAGGGTATACACAGTTTATTTGCCCTTTGGGCATAGTTCCAGATTGCTTCTGGGAGGGAATAACATTTCATTTCAATTCAATTCAACAAGTATTTAGCAAGCTTCTATTATCTGGTACTAATTAGCATATAAACAAGTCATGGTAATTATGGAAATCATAGGATTTAGGAATGCATAGGGACTTCAGAGTCCAACCTCCTCATTTACAGATAAAGAATCTGAGCACCAAAAAGGTAAATTGACTTGCCTGACATAACACTGGGAATAAGTAATAGAGTGAACATTCAAATCTAAGTTTTGAGACTTCAAAATTCAAACAAAACTTGGCTACAATTTAGTAACTACTAAAAACTCTCTTAAGACATCTGATGTGTTAGAGGTGGTCTGATGGCAAATTTCCTTTAGAATTTTTGGAGCCATGCTTCTGAGCCATTTAGTTTGAGTCAGGATGGGAGGAGAGAAAATGAGAATATTTTATAATAAAGTATTGGTTCTAGATTTCAGATAAAGATCTAAATGAGCATAACTTACACTTTGGACTTAAAGTGATCCCATAAAAAATCTCAAAGTACATCTGACCATAGTAGTTCTTGGACCAAATATAGGATGGCCATCCGTGGAAATTCCTACTGACCAGCAAACCCTCTTCTCTCCTATCCTCCCCCCTCTAGAATGGCAAGGAATAAATAAACCCAAGCATGAACTGAGACAGAAATGAAAGTAGTGACCTTTATCAGAAGCTATCTTGTACTGCAGATTTTTTTGTCAGTTTGTAATGTCATCCCTATTGATGTCATTAAAAAAAAAAATTCCTAGGATGTCAGTTTATTTATTATAAAAATAATAAATAGTTTAAACATATATTCAAAAACATGGTATTTATTCATTTGAAAACAATAAAATCTAATTCTTTAAAAGTTCTTAAATTAAAAGTATGTTTTATGGCTGCCTCACTGGTACAAGATCACAATCAATATTTAATTTGTTTGTTCAATTGTGTTTTCATATTTATCCCCCTAAAAATTGCTTTGCTGCATAATAAAGACAAAGAAGCTTGTAATTAATAGTTTATTTTTTTTAAAGAAAAATAAATAATAGAAAAATTTCCTAGGAAATTTTGGAATTTGACTCCATTTCCAGTCCACCTCCCCATACCCCTTATAATATTTTGCTTTCAGAAAGTTAAAAAGAAAAAAAATTCACATTTCTTGAAGTTAAATTTTACCCTGAGGCCATAAAAAATAATCTCATCTGCCATTATCAAAGCCATCTATCTCTTTTTCCTTAATGCTTTCTTTCCATGTTTCCATTTTGGTGAAGTCTGCCCCTCAGATTCAGAAGGGATAGATGGATGATGGGAGGGTAAGGCCGAGAAGGAGGTTATACATATTTAACAAGGGATTGGCTATGTAATTTTCCCTGACAAATACAACACTGTGTCTTCTGGAATTTTGCAGGAAAGGCATTTAGCCCAGTCAGCACTGCTGTAAATTTCTAAACACCAGCTAGACAGAATTGAATTCAATCTTTTATGTGCCTTGGGACACATCCAACCCATTTCTGATTTTCCTCAGAAATCCTGCTGACTTGGAGCAGGTGTGCCTTAAAATAACAAGAACTCATCATGGCACGATTGTTATCATTCTGACGGCTTCTTCTTAACTCCTTCCTGTTGTGCACACCTGGTCACACAGGCATCATGAATTTTTTGGAGTGAGACAGATCACCCCACAGAAAGGTCTCTTTCTTTTTCTTGGGTAGGGATAAAAGGGGTCATTGTATTAATAACTGATGATGGACATTAAAATTGGAATTGAGCTAAAAAGGTAAGTTTTCAGGAGAGTCCCGCCTGTGTTTGGTCTACCACAATATCTTGACTTCACTTTGGGATAACAGGTGCAGATTCTTTGCTGTATCGAGAGATCTCATAAGCCATGTTCTCATTACTAATTATATAATTTCTTTCATTTTAATTGAAGCACTTAGAAATCTTCTCAGTCTAAACATCATAAAATGTTATTGGCAACCAGTTAACATTGTAATTCTCTTTTTAGCTGATGTAAACAAAAGCCATATTCCTTACCATTCTCCAATCGTGAAAGAAAATAAAAAAGGCTTGACATTTTCCTTTCATCTAAAACGACTTCAAGGAAAATAGTTCTTTATTCAAATTTGGCTGAACTGGCTGGTAGTTTGAGTGAAGAGGCAGCTAGGTGGTATAGAATGATGGAATACTGGACCAGGAGTAAGAGAGACCTGAATTTAAATCTGGCCTCAAACACTTTCTAGTTCTATTATCTTGAAGAGGTGACAGCCTCTGTATGCCTCAGTTTCCTCTCTTGTAATAGAGATAAAATTAGCACTATCCTATGATTATTCATTCAAGTCATATTTGAAAATCACTTTGCAAACTATATAGTGTTAAGTAAAAGCTAATTATTATAATTATTGTTATTTTATTATAATTAATGGTTTAATACAATGCTGAGCACATAGGTGTCTGATAAGTTTGCCTTGAAAATAATCGACAAGTGGAAGATTTATGGGAGGATATGAACAGGAAACACTCAACATTAGTGGTAAGCTTTCCCATATTTGTGAGATCATGGATGCAAAAGAGTATTAAAATAAAAATGAATAAGAAAAAGAAACAAACAAACAAATAAACAAACAAAAAGATTGAATCAGTGACTGAACCTGAGACAAAATTTAGTCAAAGAAAAGTCTAATGAAGAGTATCAGAGTGATAGCTAATGCCCAGAATTAGGTCAAATCAGCACAATACAAATTCCAAATCAAGTGTGCTTTCCTCAGTGATAAGGTTAAAGGTGGTAAAATTAAACACATCTCCATTTGAATGAAACACAACAAAGCAATGGGAAAAATAAATAATATCATTTTGAGTCATAGAATAGTTGTTAATCATTGAAAGTGACCATATCACTTCATAAGGTACCAAACTTCCTAAAGTAGTATCTACCATACCTTTTTATCATATAAATTATTATGCTGTCTCAGCCAACTTCCTAATTCTAGGAGTCTGGCAAACATCCACACCTTTTTTTTTTTCCATCAGTTGAAAATTATTAAATATATTTTGTTGTAAGTAAAGCAGAGAAAGATATAAAAGGCTTTGTTGGCTTTCTGTGTGACAGCAAGGATTTGAATACAAAAGACAATACTTTGCTTCATTTTGATACAGCAAACTTTGAGGAAAATGAGTAGAAATAAAGGGTTTAATGGTTCTCAAAGGAAGCATTATAATATGTTATATTAAGTTGAAATACAACTTATACAAAAGATCAACTTTATTTGAAGAAAAACAGCATAATACAATCTTTATAAAAATAATTTTAATCCTAACACATGAATCAAAAATATTAAGTGTGAATACATAAGATGATTTGATTGTATTTAAGTAAGTGTTTGAAATAAACCTTTATTACTTTTTTTGGTTGGTTGTTTTCTTAATTGGTAAAAATACAATGAATTATCCCTGTCCTGGAAGCTGGAAGTTCATCATTGTTGACTATGTCTTTTCTTGCCCTCCAGTGCCTGATACAGTAGAGCATTTATTTCGAATATACTTGGTAATTGGTGGTAGAATGTTAAGGTCGAGTCACACAGATTTGAGTTGAAATCTTGCCCCAATTTTTTTTTTTTTTTTTTTTTTTTGTGGGGGCAGTAGATAGAGCACCAAGCCTCCTACTCAGGAGGGCCTTAACATTTCCTGCCTGTATGATTCTGGGCAAGTCACTTAACCCCAATTCAGAAAAAAAAAGAAAAAAACAATCAACCAAACAAAAAAATACATTACAAAATTGCTTTTGTGAATGTGAGGAAGCCACTTACCTTTCATTTACCACATCTGTAAAATAGGAATGATAATAGTTGCTGCTTCCCAAGGTTGACATGAGGATCAAATGAGATGATAATTGTAAAATGCTTAGCAATGTCTGGCAGATTATACATATGCTATAAATATTAGCTATCATCATTGGCTATTATTAATTAATTGGTTTGCAGATAGAATATACCACCCTTGAGGGGAACTGTTTTTTTTTTCTCCTTCTTTATAACACCAGAATCTATCATAATGCTTGGCATTTAGTAGGTGCTTAATAAATCATTGTAATAATGACCAAGCATTGTAATTTGTGTAATAATCAATCCAATTGTCCATATTGTCAAAGTCTCTTTAGCGTTTCAATTTTTTTATTAATTTTTTTCAGATTTGGGATTTATCCTCCAATTCTAATGAAGCTCTCATTTGACTTCATACTCTGTACTTACTATCCTACTTGAAATTTTTCCTCAAGGACTGATAGTCAAATCAACTTTGCTATTCTGACAAGAATAACAATCTACTCCTATGCCATATGGCTCCACTCAGTATTCCTGAGCAGTGAAGTAACTTCTCCAGGGTCACACAGTTACTAGACATCAGAGACAAGATTTGATGAAAGTTGCCCTGGCTTTAAGAACCCCATTCTTTCTCCACTGTGTTGCTGCTTTTGTTAAATACTAGAACTATTTTCGTTTTATAATTTTATAAATTTTTAATTTATTTTTCTTAAATATATATATATATATGTATATATATACATACATATATACAAAAATAGATCTAATTTAAAGAGATAAGGGAGGAAACTATATTTTACTAAAGGGTACCATAGACAATGAAGCAGTATCAATATTAAACATATATGCAACAAGTGGTATAGCATCCAAATTCGTAGAGGAGAAGCTAACAGAGATGAAAGGAGAAAGAGACAGTACAACTATACTAGTGGGGGATCTCAACCTTGCTCTCTCAGAATTAGATAAATCAAACCACAAAATAAATAAGAAAGAAGTTAGGGAGGTAAACAAAATGTTAGAAAAGTTAGGTATGAAAGATCTCTGGAGGAAATTGAATGGCGATAGAAGGGAGTATACTTTTTTCTCAGGGGTTCATGGAACTTATACGAAAATTGATCATGTGTTAGGGCATAAAAACCTCAAAATCAAATGCAGAAAAGCAGAAATAGTAAATGCATCCTTTTCAGATCATGATGCAATAAACTGACATGTAATGTAAGGCCAGCAGAAAATAGACCAAAAGTTAATTGGAAATTAAATAATCTAATCCTGAAGAATGAATGGGTGGAAGAGCAAGTTATAGATACAATCGATAATTTCATCCAGGAGAATGACAATAATGAGACAACATACCAAAATTTGTGGGATACGGCCAAAGTGATTATAAGGGGTAACTTTATATCTCTAGATGCTTACTTGCATAAAATAGAGAAAGAGAAGATCAATGAATTGGGCTTACAATTAAAAAAACTAAAAAAAGAGCAAATTAAAAACCCTCAATTAAATACCAAATTGGAAATTCTGAAAATAAAAGGTGAGATTAATAAAATTGAAAATAAGAAAACTATTGAACTAATAAATAAAACTAAGAGTTGGTTTTATGAAAAAAACAACAAAATATATAAACCTTTAGTTAATTTGATCAAAAAAGGAAAGAGGAAAATCAAATTGTTAGTCTCAAAAATGATAAGGGAGAACTTTCCTCCAATGAAGGGGAAATTAGAGTAACAATTAGGAGTTACTTTGCCCAACTTTATGCCAATAAATTTGATAATCTAAATGAAATGAGGGAATATCTACAAAAACATAGATTGCCCAGGTTAACAGAAGAGGAAATAAATTATTTAAATAGCCCCATTTTAGAAAAATAGAACAAGCTATTAATCAACTCCCCCCCAAAAAAATCTCTAGGGCCAGATGGTTTTACATGTGAATTCTACCAAACATTCAAAGAACAATCAATTCCAATACTATACAAACTATTTGAAAAAATAGAAACAGAAGGTATACTACCAAATTCCTTCTATGATACCGATATGGTGCTGATAGCTATACCAGGTAGGGTGAAAACAGAGAAAGAAAACTATAGACCCATTTCCCTAATGAATATTGATGCAAAAATTTTAAATAAAATTTTAGCAATGAGATTACAAAAAGTTATCTCCAGGATAATATACCATGACCCAGTAGGATTTATACCAGGAATGCAAGGCTGGTTCAATATCAGGAAAACTATCAGCATAATCAATTATATTAATAACCAAACTAACAAAAACCATATGATTATCTCCATAGATGCAGAAAAAGCATTTGATAAAATCCAACACCCATTCCTATTAAAAACACTAGAGAGTATAGGAATAAATGGGCTTTTCCTTAAAATGATTAGTAGCATCTACTTAAAACCATCAGCAAGCATCATATGTAATGGAGACAAACTAGAACCATTCCCAATAAGATCAGGAGTGAAACAAGGCAGCCCACTGTCACCATTATTATTTAATATTGTATTAGAAATGTTAGCTTTGGTAATTAGAGAAGAAAAAGAGATAAAAGGAATTAGAGGAGGTAATGAAGAAACCAAATTATCACTCTTTGCAGATGACATGATGGTATACTTGGGGAACCCTAGAGACTTAACTAAAAAACTACTAGAAACAATTCACAACTTTAGTAAAGTTGCAGGATTTAAAGTAAATCCACATAAATCATCAGCATTTTTATATATTACCAACAAAGTTCATCAGCAAGATATACAAAAAGAAATTCCATTCAAAATAACAGATGATACCATAAAATATTTGGGCATCTATCTGCCAAGAAAAAGTCAGAAACTATATGAACTAAACTACAAAACACTTTCTTTTTTTTTTTTTTATTAAAGCTTTTTATTTGTATAACATATGTTTGGGTAGTTCCCCAACATTGATCTTTACAAAGCTTTCCATTACAAATTTTACCCCAATCCCCTCCCCTACCCTAGATGGCAGGAAGTCCACTACACGTTAATAATGTTGAAATGCTTGAGAAGTTATGCAAGAAAAATCCTATCTACAAGAAAAAAAAA
>JAJPUD010003070.1:125265-199107 GCA_023553655.1 Myrmecobius fasciatus | reverse complement strand
TTTTTTTTTTTTTATTAAAGCTTTTTATTTGTATAACATATGTTTGGGTAGTTCCCCAACATTGATCTTTACAAAGCTTTCCATTACAAATTTTACCCCAATCCCCTCCCCTACCCTAGATGGCAGGAAGTCCACTACACGTTAATAATGTTGAAATGCTTGAGAAGTTATGCAAGAAAAATCCTATCTACAAGAAAAAAAAAGAATCAGAGAAAGGCAACAAAGTACAAGCAAATGTCAATAGAGATCATGAAAATGTTACGTTACGGTCCATATTTCATTTTCCTCTCTCTGGGTGTATATGGTTTTCTTCAGTGAACAATTGGAACTGGTTTGAGACAATTCTTTGTTGCAGAGAGCCATGTCCATCAGAATTGATCATCATGTAATACTGTTGTTGCTGTGTATGATGATCTCCTGGTTCTGCTCGTTTCACTCAGTATCAGTTCATGCAAGTCCCTCCAGGCCTCTCTGAAATAGTCCTGCTGGTCGTTTCTTACAGAGCAATAATATTCCATAACATTCATATACCATAATTTATTCAGCCACTCTCCAATTGATGGGCATCCATTCAGTTTCCAGTTTCTAGCCACTACAAAAAGGGCTGCCACAAACATTCTTTCACATGTGGGTCCCTTTCCCTCCTCTAAGATCTCTTTGTGATATAGGCCCAGTAGACACACTGCTGGGTCAAAGGGTATGCACAGTTTGGCAACTTTTTGAGCATAGCTCCAAATTGCTCTCCACAATGGTTGGATCCGTTCACAGTTCCATCAACAATGTATTAGTGTCCCAGTTTTCCCACATCCCCTCCAACATTCATCGTTTTCTTTTCCTGTCATTTTAGCCAATCTGACAGGTGTGTAGTGGTACCTCAGAGTTGTCTTAATTTGCATTTCTCTGATCAATAGTGATTTGGAGCAACTTTTCATATGAGTAGAGATGGTTTTAATTTCATCATCTGAAAATTGTCTGTTCATATCCCTTGAGCACTTATCTATTGAAGAGTGGCTGGAATTCTTTTATTTTTTTTTCCAATTTATCCTTTATTATAAAATTGTTTGCATTTTAACAGCATGTTGTTTATCTCATTGAACTGTGTGTTCCTTGAGATCAGGAACTACTTTTTTTTTTATTAAAGCTTTTTATTTGTATTACATATGTATGGGTAGTTCCCCAACATTGAACTTTACAAAGCTTTCCATTAAAATTTCACCCCCAGTCCCCTCCCCTTCCCTAGATGGCAGGAAGTCCACTACACGTTAATAATGTTGAAATGCTTGAGAAGTTATGCAAGAAAAATCCTATCTACAAGAAAAAAAAAGAATCAGAGAAAGGCAACAAAGTCCAAGCAAATGTCAATAGAGATCATGAAAATGTTACGTTGCGGTCCATATTTCATTTTCCTCTCTCTGGGTGTATATGGTTTTCTTCAGTGAACAATTGGAACTGGTTTGAGACAATTCTTTGTTGCAGAGAGCCATGTCCATCAGAATTGATCATCATGTACTACTGTTGTTGCTGTGTATGATGATCTCCTGGTTCTGCTCGTTTCACTAAGCATCAGTTCATGCAAGTCCCTCCAGGCCTCTCTGAAATCATCCTGCTGGTCGTTTCTTACAGAGCAATAATATTCCATAACATTCATATACCATAATTTATTCAGCCACTCTCCAATTGATTGGCAACCATTCAGTTTCCAGTTTCTAGCCACTACAAAAAGGGCTGCCACAAACATTCTTGCACATATGGGTCTCTTTCCCTCCTCTAAGATCTCTTTGGGATATAGGCCCAGTAGAAACACTGCTGGGTAAAAGGGTATGCACAGTTTGACAACTTTTTGAGCATAGCTCCAAAATGCTCTCCAGAATGGTTCGATCTGTTCACAGTTCCACCAACAATGTATTAGTGTCCCAGTTTTCCCACATCCCCTCCAACATTCATCATTATCTTTTCCTGTCATTTTAGCCAATCTGACAGGTGTGTAGTGGTACCTCAGAGTTGTCTTAATTTGCATTTCTCTAATCAATAGTGATTTGGAGCAACTTTTCATATGACTAGAGATGGTTTTAATTTCATCATCTGAAAATTGTCTGTTCATATCCCTTGACCACTTATCTATTGAAGAGTGGTTTGAATTCTTATATATATGAGACAGTTCTCTATATATTTTAGAAATGAGGCCTTTATCAGAACCATTAAATGTAAAGATGATTTCCCAATTTGATGCTTCCCTCCTAATCTTGTCTGCATTTGTTTTGTTTGTACAGAAACTTTTTAACTTAATATAATCAAAATTATCCATCTGGTGTTCAATTAAGAGTTCCAGGTCTTCTCTGGACATAAATTTATTCCATCTCCACAGGTCTGAGAGATAAACTATATTACGTTCCTCTAACTTGCTTACAAAGTCCCTCTTTATATCTAGATCATGAACCCATTTAGATCTTATCTTGGTATGTAGTGTTAGGTATGGGTCAAGCCCTAATTTCTTCCACACTGGTTTCCAATTTTCCCAGCGGTTTTTGCCGAATAGTGAGTATTTTCTTGTTTCTTTTGTAGTTTGATTTATCTAATTCTGAGAGAGCAAGGTTGAGATCCCCCACTAGTATCGTTTGGCTGTCTATTTCTTCTAGCATCTCTCTTAATTTCTCCCCTAGGTATTTGTGTGCTATTGCACTTGGTGTGTATATATTTAGTATAGATATTGCTACATTATCTATGGTACCCTTTAATAAAATATAGTTTCCTTCCTTATCTCTTTTGATTAGATCTATCTTGGCTTTTACTTGATCTGAGATAAGGATTGCTACCCCTGCTTTTTTTTTTTTTTGTTCACCTGAAGCATAATATTTTCTGCTCCAGCCATTTACCTTCATCCTATATGTGTCACTATGTTTTAGATGTGTTTCTTGTAGACAACATATTGTGGGATTCTGGTTTTTAATCCAGTCTGATATCGGCTTCCGCTTTATGGGAGAGTTCATCCCATTCACATTCACAGTTAGAATAACTAATTCTTTATTTCCTGCCATCTTATTTACCCAAGTTATGTTTTCCCCTTTCCTTTACCCTTCTTCCCTTCTCAGTACTTTACTTTTGATGAACCCCTCCCCCAAACAATACTCCACCCTTTAGATTCCCTCCCCCTGTTTTTACTCCTTTGCCCTGATTCTTCTATTTTCCCTTCTATTAGTTTGTCCCTTACTTTTCTTCCTTTCCCTCCCACTTCCCTCTAGCAACAGACAAGTTTCTATGTGAAATCAAATGTCTGATATACACTTTTAGAGCCCAACCTGATGAGAGTAAGATTTACACAGTGCTCATCTCCCTCCCCTCTTTCTCTCAATTATATTAGGTTTTCTTTGCCTCTTCAAGTGATTTTACCTTGTTTTTACCTCCTTTTTTTTTAGATCTTATTTTACCACTTTTTCCCCCTTTTCTCCAGTATGACAACCTTTTTCCCCTCTAGTTCTCTTTTCATATTATCAAAGTAATATCTAGTTAATAATAACCCAAAAATTTAAGTATCCCCCTAGTAAAAATAAAGTTCTCAAGAGTCCTTTCCTTTTTACCTTTTTATGCTCTCTTGAATTCTGTGTTTGGGTGTCGAATTTTTTGTTCAGATCCAGTCTTTTCATTAGAAATAGGTGAAATTCACCTATATCATTGAATGACCATCTTCTTCCCTCAAGGATAATGCTCATTCTAGCTGGATAGGTTGTTCTTGGTTGTAATCCAAGTTCCTTTGCCCTTCGGAATATCTGGTTCCAGGCCCTTCGATCCTTCAGTGTGGAAGCTGACAGATCCTGTGTGATTCTAATTATTGATCCTCGGTATTTGAATTGTTTCTTTCTAGCTGCTGGCAGGATCTGTTCCTTGGTGCTATAGTCCTGAAATTTAGCCACGATATTCCTTGGGGTCTTAATTTTGGGGTCTCTATCAGGAGGTGATTGGTGAATTCTTTCAATGGTGATTTTGCCCTTTGATTCTACAATCTCAGGGCAGTTTTCTTTCAGGATTTCCTGGAAGATAGTGTTTAGATTCTTTTTTTCATCATGTCTTTCAGGAAGTCCAATAATCCTTAGATTGTCTCTCCTAGATCTATTTTCCAAGTCAGTTGTTTTTCCTAGGAGATATTTCATATTTTCTTCTAATTTTTCATTTTTTTTTGTTTTTGTTTGACTGATTCTTGAAGTTTTATTGAGTCATTCACTTGCATTTGTACAATTCTTATTTTTAAGTGTTGTTTTTTTCAGTTACCTTTTTAAGCTCCTTTTGTAACTGGCCAATTGAATTTTTTTGTTCATTGCACTCTTTTTCTACTTCACTAATTTTATTTTTCAATAAATTGGTGTCTTTTTCATATCTCTTTTGCAGGGCATCATATCCTTCTTGCAAGATATTGTATCCTTCTTGCACTGATTTCAGTTTATTTTCCCATTTATCCTCCAGCTATCTTTTGAGGTTCTTTATGCAATCTTCCAGAAAGGCCTTTTGAAAAGGGGACCAGTGATGGTCCTTGCTGATTTTGTCTTGAGTTTTGTCTAAAGCAACCTCTGGATCTAGGGTGATTATCTCTTCTTTCTCTTTATAAAAGCTGTCTATGGTGAGAGCTCTCTTTTGCTTCTTCATTTTTTTTTTTTTTTTTAGATAGCGTGGATATCTCTTTAAGGTAGGGGAAAAAAAAAACAGCGGCTGAAAAAGCTTTGCCCTGGGGCACTTCAGCGAGTTGACTTAAGGTAAACTGGTGCTGGGCCGGTGGGGGCTAGGACTAAGTCCAAATTACTCCTTAAACAAGGCAAGTCTGCCAGAACACCTGCCCCCAATCAGGGCAGAGTGTCCCCGGTGCCTCAGATAAACTCCAGGTGTTTGGAAGTTGGAGTTTGGAGTTTGGAATTTCTGCCAGGATGAGCTGAGCTGAGTCCCACCCTCACTTCCGGCCTACACAGGAGTCGTGTATTTATCTCTCTGTCTGAGCCCGACTAACCTGATATGAAGTTATCCATAGAGTAGTGCCCAAATATTTCTGAGTTTGTTGACTTGAAGATCAGTTCAGAGGCTTATTTTATTGTTGATTTGAGAGAAGATTGGAGGAGAGGCAGAAAGTCACCTTTTCACTCCGCCATCTTGGCTACGCCCTCACAAAACACTTTCCACACAAATAAAATCAGACCTAGTTTATTAGAAAAAACATTAAGTGCTCATGGATAGGCCGAGCAAATATAATAAAAATGACAATACTACCCAAACTAATTTACTTATTTAGTGCCATACCAATCAAACTCCCGAGAAATTATTTTACAGATCTAGAAAAAATAGTAGGAAAGTTCATTTGGAAGAACAAAAGATCCAGAATTTCAAGGGAATTAATGAAAAAAAAAGACAGATGAAGGTAGCCTTGCTGTACCAGATCTAAAACTATATTATAAGCAGCAGTCATCAAAACCGTTTGGTACTGGCTAAGAAATAGAGTAGTCAATCAGTGGCTTAGGATAGAATCACAAGACAAACTAGGCAATAACTATAGCAATTTAGTCATTGATAAACCCAAAGACCCCAGCTTCTGGGATAAGTACTCACTATTTGACAAAAACTGCTGGGAAAATTGGAAACTAGTGTGGGAGAAATTAAGGCTGGACCCACATCTAACACTGCATACCAGGATAAGATCTAAATGGGTTCATGATCTGGATATAAAGAGTGATACTATAAGTAAATTAGAGGAATGTAATACAGTTTACCTCTCAGACCTATGGAGATGGAATAAATTTATGTCCAAAGAAGAACTGGAACTCTTAATTGAAAACGAGATAGATAATTTTGATTATATTAAGTTAAAAAGTTTCTGTACAAACAAAACTAATGCAGACAAGATTAGGAGGGAAGCATCAAAATGGGAAATCATCTTTACATTTAAGGGTTCTGATAAAGGTCTCACCTCTAAGATATATAGAGAATTGTCTCATATTTATAAGAATTCAAGCCATTCTTCAATTCATAAATGGTCAAAGGATATGAACAGACAATTTTCAGATGATGAAATCAAAACTATTTATAGTCATATGAAAAGGTGCCCCAAATCACTATTGATCAGAGAAATGCAAATTAAGACAACTCTGAGGTACCACTACACACCTGTCAGATTAGCTAAAATGATAGGAAATGATAATGACAGGTGCTGGAGGGGATGTGGGAAGGCTGGGACACTGATGCATTGTTGGTGGAACTGTGAATGGATCCAACCATTTTGGAGAGCAATTTGGAGCTATGCTCAAAAAGTTATCAAACTGTGCATACCCTTTGACCCAGCAGTGTTTCTATTGGGCTTATATGCCAAAGATATCTTAAAGGAAGCACAGGGCCCCACATGTACAAGAATGTTTGTGGCAGCCCTTTTTGTAGTGGCTAGAATGAATGGATGCCCATCAATTGAAGAGTGGCTGAATAAATTATGGTACAGGAATGTTATGGAATATTATTGTTCTGTAAGAAAAGACCAGCAGGATGATTTCAGAGAGGCCTGGAGAGACTTGCATGAACTGATGCTGAGTGAAGAGAGCAGAACCAGGAGATCATTTTTCACGGCAACAACAATACTATATGATGATCAGTTCTGATGGAAATGACTTTCTTCAACAATGAAATGCTTCAAACCAGTTCCAATTGTTCAGTGAGGAAAGCCATATACACCCAGAGAGAGGGATGTGAAATTTGGACCACAATATATCATTTTCATGCTCTCTATTGATGTTTGCTTGTATTGTATTTCCTTTATCTGATTATTCTTTCTTGTAGATATGATTTCTCCTGCACAAAAATGATGTGTGGAAATAAGTATACATGTATTCGATTTCTTAATTATTTTAACATAATTAACATGTATTGGATATCCTGCCATCTAGGGGAGGGGTGGGGAGTAGGGGGGAAAATTTGTAACAGAAAGCTTTGTAAGGGTTAATACATATGTTTTGCAAATAAAAAGTATTAATAAAAAAAAAGAACTCTACATTAAGGGAAAAAAAATCCTTTTGAGCATAGTAGCTTTAATGAGCTAGTGTTTCATTTGCTTCCAAATTTATTTCCCCACAATTACTTTTTTTTTTTGGATACTAGTTCAGCCAAGCCTTTCTTTTACTAAATCAATAAAGCAAGAATTCTTTGGAGGCTTCATTTTTCTCTTTCTTTGATATATTTACAAGCCATTTTCTCTATAGATGCACTCAATCTGAGATTGTGGAAAAATTTAAAAGTCAAGAAATCTTATCATTGATATTGGTAAAAAAATCATAAAAATGTTAACTTTCAGATTTTTTTGAGGAAGTTGAAGCTGTCTTCCTAGAATTTCCCTCCTTACTAGAAAGCAATTGAAGCTCAACAAAGGGCAGTATACATAGGGAACTTGTTTTGGATGCAACAATGTTCAGGTCTGGCACCAGGAAGGGAATCAGTGATCCATGTAAGACATTCTCTTCTACACTGATACTCAGGTTATGTCCAGATATAGGTCACTATATCTGGTCAATATAGGTCACAGTTCTTTGGTGTGGAATACATAAACTGTCCTGCAGTAAAAGGTCACATGGAAGAAGGCCAGCTATTTTTATAAAGATGGGTATGGGGTTTCATTGGATATATCTAATTGGTTTCTATTCCTGATATTTTAAGATATGGAGTGAAGAGATTTGCCTGGATTCAAATCTAAGTTCTAACATTTGCTAACCTGGGAAGTTATTTAATTCCTGAACCACAGTTTCATCATCTGTCAAAAGATTATCAGTGATATTTGCATTATGTACTACACAGGCATGTAATAAAGAAATCATTTTATAAATCTTTGTGTTACACCTTTTCAATTATGAAATAATAAAATGTTTCCTAAATTGGAGCTTTCCCTCTGGGAACCCTGTTATCCTGATTTTTTCTTGACTGGATCTAGCTAAATTCAACATCTTACAAATCTACATTTTAATGTACCTTTATAAAATGACTTTACAATAGAGTGCTGAAATACCTGCATCTTTGAGGCAGAGGAGTCTGTCATTGATCTTTATTAAGAATTCCATTCTATGAGATTCATTGGTAGCTACTTATCCCTAGGAGGCCTTCAGGTTACCACTTTTACTTATCCATGTCCAAAGTAAACCTATTCATTATACTATATTAGTCTTAACTCAAGAAATAAAATAGATAGTGGAAAGAACAGACATTTATGGCAAAGTACAGATCACAAGGACATTAGAAATAATCTGATGAATATCTTCCTTTTCAGATTAGGTAACTGAATTCCAAAGTAGTTAAAAGATTTCTCCAAGGTTACAAGTAATCAAAAAGAGAAAAGGTCTTTTTAATACAAATTCACTTACTATAAGTCCAGCACTGATTCTAATGTACAGTGATAGCTCTTAGCTCATAAAGTAATCTTTTCTTTAAAATATTTTGAGTATGGATGATATATATTCAGTTTCTCTCCCTCAGATTAGATCAGATAGGATTATGACTTTATGATCATAGATTTGGACTTGGAAGAAACCTGATAATTCATTAAGTCCAAACTCCTAATGTTATATAGGAGGTATGAGAGGTTAAGCAATTTACTGAAAATGACAGAGATACTAAGAATCCAGATTTGCATCTAGAGCCTCTCACTCAAAATTTAATGTTCTTTCTGGCTTTACATACTGATTCTAATGCATGAGCTGTATGATTATATGGATATATTTACAATCTCACCTTGTCCCACTTCAATATAATGTATTAGAAAAAGTAGTCAATAGTGATGTATGTGTTAGCATTATATCATTTCAATGAGCTTTAGAACTTCATCTTAGATTCTTCAGAAAACAAACAACGAACAATACAAAACAAAAACAGACTAATTTTCCATTAATAGATGGTTTGATGAGCTATTGTGAACCCCCAATTCCCTAAAAAAATCTACCATTTGATGGCCAATTGTCCATTAAGAAGACACATATATGTGTGCTTGTATGTACTCACATGTACCAAAGAATTAAGATTGAATTAGAAAGTGCATATAAACTGCAATTGGAACTGGAATTTAAAATGAGTTACAAATCTAAAGTCTCCCCCTTAAAAAATAGTTAAATTTTTGCTGATTAGTTTTATTCTGGGGTCTAATTCATAAGGTTTTAATTATATAATTAATTTCTTTGGTGCAGATAAAAGCAATACTACAATTTCCCACAAAACATGTAGTCATGGGTTTAAATCCTGCCTTAGCCTCTTGCTATTTTCTTTATTTTGAGTCAATCATGTAACTTCCCTTAAATCATTTGTAAAATGAGGCCCTGAATTAGAAGACATCTTCCATCTCATCTAAGTCAGGATCTGGGCTTATCCTAACTTCAAGATCAAAATGAAGGCATATCTACACATCAACCTTTGAGAGTTCTTTCCCCCCCTCATTTTCTATTAGGGCCTAGATTCATGTTTGATATGACCCTAAAATACCTATTAAAAATTCATCATATCCATGATGAATACATTCACTTATCATGGTTTCCCTGAGATCCTTGGAATTAAGGATAATCTCAAGGATCTAGTTTTTATTCATTTATGACATCACTGATTCACAGAAACCTTTTAAAATTGATATGAATTGTCACTCAAGGTGGCTTGATCATGCAATATTATACTGCATTCTGTCAGTAATCAATTTCTATATGGAGACTGGAACTTTCCATCCAAATAACATTCAGCCCATCAAGTAGCTACTTGTTGTTCTTAATTCTATACATTTAATTTGATGAGTTTTATTTTGATTTATTACTACTCCCTGAGAATGGGTCCTGTACCTTACTCATTTATACAATTTACCATAAAGCTGAAGAAAGTGTTTTTGCTTTTAGTGAGCACTTAAGACATTTTGGTGTATCATACTTAATATAAAGTTATTCAAGGCTAAACTACTGTTGAATAGAGGCTTAGAAGACAGCAGAAGGGTGTCTGAAGGGTGTCTGTAAACCTTAGGAGAAAATTTATCATGACTAGTTTGGGTGATTAGTTCATTTTTCTCCAAAGAATAAAAAAAAAATCATTTATAATGTCATGTGACTTAGTACTTCCTGAGAGATGTATAAATGTGATAAAGACTTGTCTCCTAACTTGGAGAGAACCCTCATGGAAACAGATATAAATAGTAAAAGTTCAGATATATTAGAACTTTGAAAGATTACCTGTCTAGCTCAAAGAGATTTATGGCTCTGGGAAAAAAAAAGGAAATTAATACATTTTCATTTGATATTTTTAGCAATTCTCTAATGATAAATCTGGTTCTCAAGGACTAGAAAGTGGCAAACATAACATGATTATTCAAAAAGTGGGACATAGAATACAGCAAGCAATTATAGACAGGTTAAACTTTTATTAGCTGTGGGAGAAAAAATAGTAGAAACAATTTCCAAAACTATTTTGAAGCACTGTCTTCATTGGCTGATCTAATTAGAAACAATCAAAATGGATTTATCAGAGGGACATTTTTTCTGTTTAGACATTTCTAAAATTATTAAATACTGCTAGACATGAAGAGGAACCTATTTTTCTACATACTTTTTCAGAAGCAATGAATTTATTTATTTTGAATAAAAAGGGGAAAAATTAAAACAAAGGCTAGTAAACCATTGTGTGAAAAAAAAGAATAGAAATAGATTGAAAAAGTTCTTCTTTGTTAGAAAATGCATATGAGTGATTTGGATAAGAATTACAAATGCAAAATATCCATGTGTTACTCAAATAATTAGGATTAATGCCATCACAGTAAAGGGCTTTATATCTTGGGGTTGATTTAGACAGGACACGGAAATGCAATGTTACATAGACAAATGTGAAATAATTAGCTTCAAAAACAGATAATAGAGCCTATGTGTTTAATGAAATAGAATAGCCATGCAGGGTGTTGAGCAAAAATGGAATTATTTGCAGTAGTCAGCAATTAAAGGAAAGGAAGAAAAAAAAGCTTTCCTTCCCCACCAGAAAAGGGAAATAGATTAAACTCAGAACAATAGAATACACAGAAAATAAGGATGCTTAGGGTAAAACTAGAGCTACATTTCATTTAGAAGTGACATTCTCTCCTTGTTCATTTTATTTTTGTAGAAATGAAAATAGCCTACAATGCAGAATTGTTAAACAAAGATATTTTGTGGTTATTTACATGAGACAATTACATTGGATATAACCCTGAAATTTAGATTCTATCTGATCAGTCAGTCTTAAGAACCCCCAAAATACCACAGGCCTTATTTTGGTGCAGGGGATATATCCATACTTAGAAATTACTATATGTAGGAAAAAAAGGACAGAAGCATAAAGAGAAGGACAAGTGGTACAGCCACTAGATGAGAGATAATATTCTGTAACATGTGAGATGTTTGCCTTTCTGAAGGATTGTTTGCTGCTCTGGGGATTAGGGTGACCAAGGCCTGAGTTCTATCTCCTTTTGAAAGGAATAAGCTCCATGACAAGGGCATCATCATCAGGGGAGTTCCTGACCGAGGGTCCACTGGGGAACAGCCACTGGGGAAAGTATGGAATATGTGAAACACAAAATATTATGCTTTGCACTTCCCAAACCCCTGAATTTGTGATTAGCACCCCCTATACTTCTATATCTGAACCACCCAGGACAAAGACCCATTGTTTTTCTTTAGCTTCATCTCAGGTAGTTGTTATTAATATTCTTTCTTTACAAAGACCTTCAAAAGACTAATAATTATGTAGAGCACCCTTTACTACTTACCTCTAAACCAACACCTGCATTTTACAGGTGACAAAACTAAGCAAGAGAGGGCATGAGAAGTGAGATGTCTCTTCGCAGATAAACTAAGTAATCAGTGATAAAGGCAGCATTTGAATTCAAGTCCTTTGACTCCAAAGATAGCCCTTTTTTGCCCTGATTAGGATTTTGTTGTTGTTGTTATTTTTTGTTTAAATATATATGTATATACAATACATGTATGTTCATATGTGTGCATACATATGTATGTGTATATATATATATATATATCCAGTTTTGTGTAATTTTTTTACATTTGCTTTTAAAACTTTGAGATCCAGATTCTCTCCCTTCTTCCTTTCCCCCATTAAGAAAGCACATTTGAAATTAGGCAAAACATTTAATTATTATTTTGCTATATATATATATATGTATATGTATATATATATATATATGTTAAACTGTTTCTGATTTGAAATTCTGTCTCATTCTTGGCTCCTACCAATGATTTTTAAAGCTCTGGAGGATTGTATAGATTAAAGAGTTGTAATTATGTTCAAATTTATTTATTTAAAAAAATTAATAGCATTTTGTTTTTGCAAATACACACAAAGATAGTTTTCAACATTTGCCTTTGCAAAACCTTGTGTTCCAAATTTTTCTCCCCTCCCTCACACCCAAGACAGCAATCAATTTGATATAGGTTAAATATGTACAATTCTTCTAAACATATAAAATTTCAATTTTCTTACAGTGCGTTTTCCCTAGTGTATTATTGAATTTGAAGAACTATCATACCCAGAGATTCAACAAAAATATATAATTAAAGTAAGGTTTTTTCTCTCTTGCTTTTAAATGATTTGTGGGTCTCAGCTTACTGGAGTTAAATGTTATTGTAAGTACAACAGAAATCAATAGATTTCTATATCATGATACCTTTTCCCATCCAACTCCATGAACACAATTTGAGTAGCAGAATAATGAGAGGATTTATCTCCACACATGAAAACTTAGTGAGAAAAAATTTTTTTTAAAAACTTGACTTATAAGAAAATATCAGAGCAGTTCACCTAATAACTCCATAGAACCTACAAAACTCACTGAGCAGTTACAAGTATAGAATGGAACAATAAATATGAAGATGTTTTTTAGCAGTTAAATGGTGTCATGCAAAATTATTATTAAAGTTGACTTGATTTCAAATTACTTTCATGATAATTATGGAATATATAAAAAATGAAATTCCCGAAATGGTTGAAAAAAAAAATCTCACCTCCATCTTGCTTGTTCCTTTTTTCCTCAGGTATTTTGTGAGATGATCTGTAATATCCCTTACAGAATTGTTTTAAAAATTGTTTTGGTTTAGTAAGTGGTTGGATGTAAGAGATTATGCCTACTGTAGGATGTTGTTGTCTCTGGCTTTGTAATGAGATGTGAGCCTGACACTGTCCATTATTCTCAGATAAAATGAAAGTGAAACAACTTTTAAGAACAAAAAATAATACTCTGAGATCCCTTGGTAGTTGTAAAATGCTTTACCTCCATTATATTATTTGGTCTTCACAATAGCACTGTGAAATAGTTCATGTAAGTGTTTTCCCCATTTTATGGAACAGGAAACTAGCAGAGAAAGATTTAAGTTATTCAGCTAGTAAATACATAGTGAAATAGAGTTGAACTCTTGGTTTATACCTGTATTTCTGCTTCTCTTTTTTACTGGATCAGAATCACAGAATTTCAGAATTGGAAAGGATCACCAGGGCCATATGGTATAAGCAGAATATAAACCAGGTTCACTTCACTACAGTGGAGTTGAACTCAAATACTAACTTATATATAAAAATCCCCATGGACAATAGGCATTGATACTTTTAAAATATGTCTTCTGTGTTATTTTACTTATTTTATTAAATACTTCCCAATTACATGTTCTGGTTAGAGTAGCACTCTCTTGAAGTCTGCAAGCCCTGGATTTGATTTTCTACCATATCCATGAATAGAAGTTTTATATATACTTTAAAATAAAATAAAAAATAAATAAAAAATAAATATTTTTTATTTTCTGTATACATATATTGTAAAATTAAAAATAATAAAATAAAATAAATAATAAATATATAATAAAGCAATATATATATTATATGTATATATTTTAAAATAAAATAAAATAAATAAAAGTGATTTCAGTGAGTCAGCATTTTAAAGTGCTAAGGGCTTTATAAATTTTGTCTCATTTGGTTCTCACAACAACCCCGTGTGGTAGGTGTTAGGTGTTATTCTTCTTTTTGCCATTTTTACATATGAGGAAACTATGGCAAAGAGAATTTACATGACTTGTCCAGATGCTATCAAATGTGTGAATCTGAATTTGAACTTAATTGTTCATGCCTCTAGGCCCAGTATTCCATATACTGTGAAGGAGAACAAATTGGATTCAAGGTGAAGGAAGATACATTGATTAAATACTTACTATGTGTCAGGCACTAACTATGCTAAGAGCTGGGGGACAAAAACAAAGGCCAAAAGATAATCCAGCCCCTCCAAAAGTTTAATCTAAAGAGGGAGCTTATGGGGGGGTCACAACAAATAACAACTAGATAGACATGATTTATACAGAAAGATGGTGGAAGGCACTCTGAGAGTAGAAGATGTTGACAGCTAGGAAAACATCCTGGAAAGACCTGCTGAGTCTATTCCATTTGGGGATAACTAATTTTGGTTTGTTTGTGTTTTTCCCTTACAAGCACAAATTTGCTTCTTTGCAACTTCTTCCTTTTGTTCCTAGTTTGGTTCCCTGAGGCTAACATAAAACATTGAATCCTTCTTCCATATAAGAGGTGTGCAAATACGTAAAGACAAGAATTATGACCCCTGATAGGCCTTTGCTTTCCCAAGTAGAATATCCTAGCCCCTTAAACATATCTTCATATACAATGATTCATTCATCCATCATTCTTGTCATCAGCCTGTAGTTTTCTCAGTTTATCAGCATCCTTGCTAAAATGTCATAGCCTGAACAAAATCCTTCAGAACAGAATACAGTGACTCAATCATCTTCTGACTCCTAGAAATGAGGTCTGTCAATGGAAGCCAGATAGTGAGACTCCTTGGCTATCATACCACATTGTTGATGCACATTGAGCTTCTGGTCTATGGAAGCTACTCTGACTTTCTGTCTCTTTTTTTTTCCCACCTAACTCTCTGTCTCTGCCTTTCTCTTTCTGTTTCTGTCTCAATCTGTCTCTCTTTGTCTCTATGTTTTTTTTTCTTTCTCTCTCATCAGAAATCTTTGATAGGTATTATCTCTCCCATTAGAATGAAAGCTCCTTGGAGTGGAGTCAAGATGGTGGAGTGAAGCCAGGAAACTGCTCCAGCTCTCCCAGTTGCCCTCAAAAACCACATGAAACCAAACCTTGAACAGAGTCTGGTGGAATAAAATCGCTCTCCAGCTCAAGGCAGACTTAAAAAACTCTCACTTGGGTGAAAAGGGTGTTCAACCCAACTCAGATAGACTCTGGGAAAGCCAGTGAGAGGTTCTTAATCACAGTAAATCAGCAACTAAGACCCTCAGTCCTGGCTCAGTAGAGGGGCACAGCAGGGGGACAGCTTTGAGTCCCAGCTCAGAAGGCAAACTCTAGGAAACCAGGCTGTTTTCTGAACAGAGCAGGAAAAGCTACCCCCTACAAACACAAGGGACCCTGTACTCAAAGCCAAGGCTCAGAGCTGCATAGGAAGCTTGGAAAAGCACCCTCTTTACCCCAGAAGCAGAGCTTCACCTAAAAAAGGAACCAAAAAGGCAAATATTAAAAGAAAAGGAAAGAAAATGAGGAAGAAACAGAAAAGAACCTTGATCATAAAAAAGCTATTGTGGTGACAGGGCAAACTAAAACAGAAACTCAGATAAGGATGGAATGTCCACAGAAGAAATATCAAAGAGTGATATAAATTGGTCTTAAGCCCAGAGAGGCTTTTTGGAAGTGCTCATAAAAGACTTTGAAAGGCAAAGAGGTAGGAGAAAAAAATAAGAAAAGAAATGCAAGGTCAACATCTTGGAAAAGGAAGGGAATTGGCCAAATGAAAAAAACAATGAAGATAACAATACCTTCAAAAGTAGAATTAACCATATGGAATAAGAAATAAGAAACTGAAGAAAAATCACACTTTAAAAACTAGAATGGGACAAATGGAAACTAATTACTCTATAAGACATGAAAAATTGGTCAAACAAAAAAGATGAAAAAATGGAAAAAAAAATTTGAAACACTTCATCAGAAAAACAGCTAACCTGATAAACAGATCCAAAAGAGAAAATTTAAAAATGATTGCTCTACCTGAAGGCCACAACCAAAAAAAAAAAAAAAAGAGAGAGAGAGAGAGCCTGAATACCTTTCTTCCAGAAAAGATTCAGGAGAACTGCCCTGAAATTCTGGAAATGGAGGAAGATATTCATTGAAAGAATCCATCAATCACCTTGAGAAAGAGATCCCATAAGGAAAAGCCCAAGGAACATTGTTGCAAAACTCCAAAACTACAATATCAAGGAAGAAATACTATAAGCTGCCAGACAAAAACGATTCAAATATCAAGGAGCTACAGTCAGTATCACCCAGAATCTGGCAGCTTCTACAATAAAAGATCAGAGGGCCTGGAAAGCCATATTACAGATAGCAAAGGACCTGGGGTTACAACCAAGAACTGATTACATATGATACTTAGCACTATCTTTCTGGGGAGATTCAAGGGAGTAAGAGACTTTCAATCATCTCTATTAAAAAAACAGAACTAAAGAGAAAATTTAATCTTCAAACACAGTACTCAAGAGAAGCATAGAAAGGTAAACAGAGGAAAATATATATATTTAAAGGTTAAACTATTTACATCCCTAGATGGGAAAATGACATCTATACTTATTGAGAAATATATCTGTTACAGGGGCAGATAGAAGGGGGCATCACATGGATGGAAAGTGTACTTTTGAATGGATTCTGATGGGACATCAAGAAAAATACATTAATGGTGGGAAAAGGTCTGTACTGGAAAAAGGAAAGGGGAGGTACAATGGGAAAATTAATTAACATGAAGAGGCACAAATGACCTATTACTATCAAGGTAAAGAAGGGAGGGGAAATAACCATTGTCTGAAGCTTGATCTCATCAGTTTTGACTCAAAGAAAGGAATAACTTACTCATTCAGTTGAATATAGCAATTTATCTAAGCCTTTAAAGAAGTTAGAGCAGAAGGAGGAAAGAAAAGGGAGGGGCAAGATAGAAGGGGGATAGAAACAGTAGGAAAAAAGGTAAGAAAACGGGGGAGGATGATAAAATATAAAGTAGTGGGCTAGGTATGTTCAAAAAAACACTACTAAGAGATGGGGGGAATATATAATAATATGCCAATTAAAATACTAATGACAATAAAATAAATATATGTATAATATATAAATGTATATATATTAAATTGTTTTAAATTAATTAATAAAAAACAGCATATAATAATTAGACAATGTAAATCAACATATGCTATGTTCACTTCTTTTTTTCTGTTTTATTTTTTTATCTCTCCTATGGTTTTTTCCCTTTTGGTCTGATTTTTCTTTCCCAATGTGATTCATAACAATAAATAAATTTAATTTGTAAAAGAAAAAATAAAAAGAATGTTAAGCTCTTTAAAAGTAAGGCTTTTTTCTACTTTTCATTTTTGCCCTTAGCATTAAGCACAGTACTTTACTCATTTATTGATGTTATGAATTTTTGGTTTTGGTCTGTCTTATAGAATGATTGTACTTTTAAAAATATCTGATATAAAGCAAAATGTTCTTTTATACTCTCATTTTTATTCTATCTGCAAATTTTTACTATGAATAATATAAGATTTCATGGGATTTTGATTCCTTATTCATTCTTCAACTTTCATTTATTGAATATTTTATTCTATTAACTTCTTTTTTCTTTTCTTTTTTTTTTGCTGAAGCAATTGGGTTAAGTGACTTGCCCATGGTCACACAGCTAGGACTTGTTAAGTGTTTGAGGCCAAATTTGAATTCAAGTCTTCCTGACTTCAGGTCTGGGGCTCTATCCACTGCACCACCTAGATGCCCCTCTATTAACTTTTAAAATTAGGAGCTTAGCTTTATTATTCTTCTATTCTATTATATATATATGCATATATATATATATATATCTTCTATTTTATTATATTCTATTATATATTATTACATTTCTATTTTATTCTATTATTCTTCTATTCTATTCTATTCTTCTATATATATATATTCTATTCTATTCTACTTTAATTTCTAAAATCACTTTACTCTTTTAAATCAGAACATTTTCCCAAGTCATCTGATTTTTAATTCAAAAATAAAACTAAAATTGTCCTCTAAAATCAGCAACAAGCTAAAATTTCTCATTTTGTTGTTGTTCAAATATGCTGGACTGTTAGTGATACTATGGACAGATCCATGCCAGTTTCTTGGCAAGGACACTGGACTGATTTTCCATTTCCTTCTCCAGTATTCACTAATTTACAGATGTGAACTTAAGGCAAATAGGGGTTAAGTAACTTGCCCCGAGCACAGCTAGGAAGTATTTCAGGTTGGACTTGAACTAAGTTCTTCTTGATTCCAGTACTCCTGTACTATCCATTCTACCACAATGGACTAGCTGTCCATTTTTAAGGCTCTTCTTTTTTGTTTGTTACAGAGCATAATCATACTTTTATTTTTGTAAATCTACCAATGACTTATTAGATATTAATGATATGTACTATTTCTCTAATATTTGATGTTTCGCTTAAAATTAAAAAAAAAATCTACTTAACTGGCCTTAATATCTCTCTTGATTTCCACTTTTGAATCTCAAGTCACCTATTAGACCTCTTTAATTGTATATATTATATATGTCTTACATTCAACATGTCTAAAAATAAATTAATTATTTTAATCTCAAAACATTCCATCTTTCTAAACTTGCCTGTTATTGTCTAGCACATCCCCTTTCAGTCCCTCAGCTCACAACCTACCTTGACTCCTCACTCTCAAACTCTACCTCCATGTTCAGTCTTGTCAAGGTCAATAGACTTTATAACAGTTCCCTCATGTACCCCTTTCTTTTCTGAGATACTACCAATACTCTGGTAAAGAAATTCATCACATCATTGCTGTACTATTGCAATAACTTGCTCATTTATCTACATTACACCAAGGTTTTTTTTTGTTTTTTTTTTTTTTTTTTTTTTTTTTTTTTTTTTTTTTTTACATCCTTCACTCAGCTATCAAGTTCTGCTCTAATCATGTTACTCAACAAACTCCAGTGGTCCAGGTTCAAAGATAAATTCTTCTGTTTTGCACTCTAAATCCTTCATAACTGGCACCCACCCCAAATTTCCCATCTTGTCACATCTAAGACTCCACTGTGTTAAGTAACTCTTAACACAACATACATCTTCTGACTTTAGGCATTTTTACTTAGTATTCATCATGACTAGAATGTTCTCTTTACTCATCTTCACCTCCTGATTTCCTTCACTTTCCAGTGTAAATTCCATTTTCTATAAGAAGCCTTTCCCCAAAAAGAGAGCTTTTCTCTGTTGATGATTTCCAATTTCTCTTGTATGTAGCTTGTTTGTGCAAATGATTTGCATGCTTTCTCCCCTATTAGAATGGGAGCTCTTCAAGAGAACAGACTGGTTTTTGCCTTTCTTTGTACCTCTGGCAGTTGGTGTAGTGCCTGATACATAGCAGGTTTCTAATGACTGTTTATTTACAGACTTACTGACACAATCAGAGGCATGCTGGTAAATATTTAGAAACCAGTATCAGAGGAAAAGAGAAGTGCTTTAAATTTATTCTGCGCTATTGACGTTTTCTTCATCACTTTCTTATGACTAGACAACAACAAAAACAAATTTCCAGTATTTGATGATTTCCTAGTATAAGGACTCACAGTCATTTTCAAGAGCAATTTTGAACAAGTTCAATACATCCTTGGGTTGTTGAGTCTTTCCTATAATTTCAGCAGCTTTTTATATAAGAATCCTTTTCCACTTTTTGCTTATTTTCACACTATTTTCAAGGCACACACATTTTGATTCTGATTGATCTCTGTATTGGATCTTCTTTTAACATGACTACATTTTTGGAACTTTATCTAAGGTAGTTTTATGTATCCTTCATTTCTCAATAAATGTTAGTTTTAATTTAATTCAGTAACTTGAGGGAACAGAAAGTAGAATTCTATCCTTTGTTGTTCAAAATTGAATCCAATTCAATGCATCTTTGCCAGGGGGAAAATATAGATAACAATGGGCTCATAGTTAATTTGAATGGCATACTAAAGAAACAAATCTTGGATTATAATAAGAATTGAAGTACTTTTTTCTCTTTGATTATTATAGTGAGAATCTAAGATTTAATAGCGTGAGGTCATTGATTATAATAGTTCAAAAGCAAAAAACAAAACAAAACAAAACAAAACAAAACAAAAACTATCCAAAAAACTTAAAAGAGTATATGATCCAATGATCTAATTTGGCGACTTGTCACATCCATGGAAATGCTTCAGAAAGAATCTGTTATTTTTCTATTGTAATAAATTTATTGATTTTTAATGCACATTGCTTTATGAATCATGTTGGGAGGGGAAAAATCAGAACAAAAGAGAAAAAACATGGTGGAGATAAAAAATATAAAAATAAGTGAACATAGCATGTGTTGATTTTATATTCAATCTCCTTAGGTTTTTTTTTTCTTTCTGGATAAAGATGGCATTTTCTGTCCAACGTCTATTGGGATTGCTTTTGATCACTAAACCACTAAAAACCAAGTATTCCATAGTTGATCATCACACATTCTTGCTATTATTGTGTACAATGTATTCCTGGTTCTGCTTGTTTCGCTCACCATCAGTTCATGAAAACCTTTTTATAATCACTTTGTTGATCTTTTTTATAGAACATTCATGTTCTATTATCTTTATGTACCATAATTTATTCAGTCATTCCCCAATTGATGAACATCTACCTATTTTCAATTCTTTGCTACCACACATACACACGCGCACACACACACACACACAAGTTGCCACAAACATTTTTGCCCAAGTGGGTCCTTTCCCCCCACCCCTTTATGATTTTCTTGGGAAACAGACCCAGTAATGGCACTTTTGAGTCAAAGGGTATGAACAATTTTATAGCCCTTTGGGCATAGTTCCAAATTGCTCTCCAGAATGGTTAAATCATTTCAGAACTCCCCAACAATGCATTAGTATCCCAGTTTCCCCACATTCCTTCCAGCATTTATCATTATCTTTTCCTGTCATCTTATTCAATCTGAGAAGTGTGGGGCAGCTTCTCAGAGTTGCTTTAATTTGCATTTCTCTAATCAGTAGTGATTTAGAGCATTTTTACACCTGAGTATAGATGTCTTTAATTTCATCATCTGAATACTATTCATATCCTTTGACCATTTATTAATTGGGGAATGACCTAT
The DNA here is from genome assembly GCA_023553655.1 of Myrmecobius fasciatus. NCBI lineage: Eukaryota > Metazoa > Chordata > Mammalia > Dasyuromorphia > Myrmecobiidae > Myrmecobius > Myrmecobius fasciatus. The sequence goes on along the minus strand of JAJPUD010003070.1, from coordinate 177,882 downwards.
CTTCTTGTAAATTTGATACAGTTTTTTTATTATTTAAAAAGTAAAATATATTAAGAACATACCTGGAATGTACATACTCCTCATATCCCCACATTTCATTTTTAATTTTTCGTGACTATATATGACATCTTTCCGTTTGTCTTCCCTTTGTGGCCTCAGTGCTCCTTCAGTGTGAATATCCAGGAAAATGTATTTAGTGTAGATTGCCTCATTCATAGCTTTCTTTGCACCAGCCCCAAACTGAAGGAAAAAATGCCCAGCTCTTTCCTGCAAATTGCCTTCAGTGTTGGAAGCTGTCCTGAATCCTATGCACTCTGGTTGCATTTATATTTACAATTTATTTTTGAATTTATTAGCATCAAAACATCCTATGTCTTGCAAACCTTCACTGAAAAAGGAATAGGAATTTCATGCTACTCATTTTAGTAACTGCAAAGGCTTTACATGCCTAAAATAACAAGGCAGTTGTATTCCAGAAGTTATGGGTGGTGTTATATTTAGTATTGACAGTTAACTGAAAAGAAAATCTGCTTTTGAGTTAAGTGCATTCTGTGCCACATGCTCAGGGCTAGTGTAAGAAAAGAATAATATCCCTCAAGCAGAAGTGTTATTTCCCACTTTTATCCCCATGGTTAATTTTTTTTTAAATGTGGTTTGTGAGTGTGCTCTTCAGTTGCCCCAACAGTTGGGGGAGGGGTAGACAGATTGGTTGATCACAGAAGGCGAATAGATTTTTTTTCTAGTGAGGAAATGTACAAGGTACAAAGTTAATGAAGTCCTTTATATCAGAAATGAGGAATCCATGATCACTTGGAAACATATGAAAAGATAAAGCAAGATAGGAGAAGGTTGAGGATCAAAGTCATCAGGTTGGATCTTCCCTTCAGAATGAAGATCATAAACTATATATGAGTGCTCATCTGGCTTATGTCCTCCCATAAGGTCACCACCCAATATGCTAGAGGACTTCTGTGCTTTCTTCTAATATCATTAGAAAAACAGCAGAACATCCAACTTGTCCAATAAATTAACAAAATATTCATAGAAGTTTTGACACCTTTATCAGAATCACTGGCTTGAAAAGATGTTTTTCCCCTTTTAATCTTATTTCTTTTGGTTTGGGTTTATGCAAACCCTTTTTAATTTAATATAATCAAAGTTATCCATTGTGTTTTTCATAATGTTCTCTAGTTCTTCTTTGGCCATAAATTCCTCCCTTCTCCAAAGATCCAAAGAAAGATAAATTATCCCTTGTTCTCCTAATTTGTTTATAATGTCATCTCTTATGACCAAATCATATACCCACTTTGACTTTATTTTGGTATGAAATGTAGTTCTATGCCAAGTTTCTGCCATATCATTTTCTAGTTTTCCTAGAAATTTTTGTCATAGAGTGAGTTCTTATTTCACAAACTGGTGTTTGGGAGTTTATCTAGAACTAGATTACTATATTGTGTCATGTGTATCTAATCTATTCCACTCATCTACCCCTCTATTTCTTAGCCAGTACCAAATGGTTTTGATAACTGTTGCTTTATTATACTGTTTTAGGTTTGGAACTGCTAAGCCACCATTCTTTGTATTTTTTTTTCCCTCAGTTTCCTTGATATTCTTGACCTTCTCTTCTTCCAGATGAATTTGGTTATTATTTTTTTCTAGTTCTATAAAATAATTTTTTGGCAGTTTGATTGGTATGATACTGAATAAGTAGACCAACTTAGGTAGAATTGTCATTTTTATTATATTAGCTCAGCCTACCCATGAGCAATTGATATTTTTCCAATCATAGAAATATAAACATGTGCATAAAGAAAATACAATTTCAGTGGCTCAGGAGTTAATTTCAAATTTCTCTTGCCAACTTCAAATATGCTATGTTTATCACTGTCTTCAAATATTATTAATATGCCAATAAAATGAGGAAATGATAGAAGGAAAGATGCCTAAGCAAAGTATCAGAGAACAGTGCCTTCTTACTCAGATATGCTTAAGAGTATCAAGAGATACTCAGGTGATATCAAAGCTGCAGCTCCATTGACACAGATTTGATGGCTCAGATTTATTTCAGTTAAAACTTCCATCATTCTCATCGCCCAAGACCTTTAGAATTTCAGTAGCATGCTACTAAATAACATAAATAACATAATTTACACCCTGGAGAGTGCAAACATAGTGTTAGCCATATTCCAGTTTTTATTTATTTATTTGTTTGTTTGTTTGTTTATTTATTTATTTATTTTACTTTCATGATGGACTTCAACACTATTTATTGAGACTTGGCTAAACCTTATTCATATTGAAAAAAAAAAGGATGAAGCTGAGTCCAACTTGCTATGTGTCTTGAGGAGAGGAGAAAGGGTGGATTAAAGGAAGACTTGGAACTGCTGTTCTGGCCAGTCATTTAAAAGAGTGCCAGAAAGAGACATGTGGCTTTTGGCAGGAAGCAAGAAGGGGAATGAAAATGCTGATGGGCTCACTTTTAGAGAGCTCAAGTTTTATGTGTGTCCTTATCTTTAACATTGACCAAGAGTATTTTCAGTCTATTTAGATCAGGCTTTTCTTAATTCACTACAGTCTGTTTTAAAATCCCTGAGAATGAACTTTCTGCTTGTCAAGCTTTATGATTTCTTTAAGGGTCATTGGAGATTATTCATTTTTGAAAAAGACAATTTAAAATGTGAACTTTCAAGATGCAATTTTAATAAAAATTTCCTTTTCGTATTTTCAAAATCTAAAAACTCCTTTTTCCTACTCCTATTGTGTTGATAGGTGCTGAAGGAAGGCCATGTTATATTAATTGAAAATTCAGGTCAACTGACAATTAAGATCCACTGCCAATTAAGGTACCAGTAACCTTGCCACAACACCCAGCCTCGAGGGGCTATATTCCACCTGCACATTGGTGCCACTCTAGTTAGTGAGCCATCAAGAGGTTTAAACCACGTACTTCTGTTTCTCTGTCAAGGACTGCCAACTCTTCAATGAGTAAAATAACTCAGTCTATAAAGTCAAGGTAAGTCTTACTATTTTTTTTTTTCTTCAGCTTTGAAATGAGGACTGCAATTGTCTCCATCTTGTGGATAAAGCTAATGCCCTTCTGTAAAGGAATAAACATCTGGTACCTTCTCACCTTCAAATTTCAACTGTTTCATGGCCCTTGAAACACTGAGAAATATTGGATTTAACTTGAAAAATCCTTGATATTGTCAAAGAAAAAGTCCTTTTAGCTTGCTTAAAAAGACTTTTTTTAAAAAGAAGTTATGTAAACAGCCCTAATTGAGACACTTACTTTTCAGGTTTTTAAGGATTCTGAAATTAAGGATAATTTACTGAATGCACATCTAGCCAAATTGCAATATTATTATAATTACCATTTTAAACAAAATGCTTTTTAAAAGTCCTTTAGAACAACCTCTTCACAGAGCTGCAAGAAAAGAATGCTATTCTGGATGGAGTTTTTTGTTTTTGTTTTTGTTTTTTTTTTTTTTCCCCTAATTCTCCATTTTCACTTATTGTGGATTTTTATTTTGGAAAACTCCAGCAGCTCCTTTGTTTTGTCTCTTCCCTTTAACCTCTGATTTTCAAGAGCCTCTTCAAGTTTGGAGCAGCAGCAGTAGCACAAGAAACAACAACAGGGAGGTTTTGCCTGGGCAGCAATGAGAAACATTTCTGTAATGAAAGAGATAATTGCGGCTCCCTGCCTCTGCTATAATTGAAAATCGAGGATAGAGTCTATTCCATTTAACTTTATTGCCTGAGTTCAAACCACTGTACAGGAGGGAAAGCAACACTAGAGTAATTCCTCTAATGTCGCTTTCCTGTCCATACACCAGTTTGAAACCCAACATTAAAGTTAAGCAGAAGAGGCAATTAGATTTATTCAATTACAGCTGTGTGAAAGAAGCATAATTATCCGTTTCATTATTGGAAATTCTCTGCTTGCCAAATATTTTCCTTACTAGCCTGACTACCAGATTCACTCTATCACACTGGAAAACTGATAATACTTTCAAAGTATGGGTCAGTTAATTAATCCTGAATTACAACCAAAAAACCTGTTACCGATATAGTTATCATATCCACATTAATTTAAAGTCTGTTGTAAATGCTTGTGAGATACCTACGTGGTAGGTGAATGTCATGTGATCTGGGCCTTTTCTGTTAGGTAGTTTAAGTTTAAAATGCTCAGTGCCCACCACCAATGTGCTCCCAGTCTTCTCTTGGGACAAGAGTTGCAAGCAAGCTCAGCTGGTTTGATTCAGATAAACAATACCAGCCAGGGTCTGTTCTCACAGCTGGTAGACTCTAGGGATACCAGGAGGAGGAAAAGCTGGGCATCTGAGACAGCTGAAGCATATGGTTGTTCTTAGCTGGCAGTAAGCTTTTGGACATTTAGGTAATGTTTAGACATAAAGTGGAAGCTGGTGGAAGAGGTTATGGCTGTCAAAATAGTTTGGGGGTAGTGAAAACTGAGCGTAGACAACTGTTATATGGAGTTGGGGAGAGGAGGCAAAGACTCTAAAATAACTTTTACCATGTATGAGAGAGTTAAGGAAGCTTGGAAAGCTTGGCAATTGGTAAACTGGAAAGAAATCATTCAAGAAAAGTAACCTGGGAGAAGATAGCTAGGGAGTTTCTGTGAACTTGGAATCCTGATGACTTTATGCAATATTTGCCAAGTGTATATTCTCTGTGGTTCTTAGCTTTCCTCCATTTCTCAATTCCTCTATATCTTTCGAGGAAGGCAGATGCAACGGTTTAGGGCAAAGCCATTTTAGACTTTGACTGATTCTAGCTGTAAATTGGGGAGTCAGAAATATGGCTGAGCAGGTGGCAGATGAAATGACATTGCCCCCTGGGATTGGTCCTAAATCTCTGATTTTTTTTTTCTACCTATGCATCTACATGGGAGAAGGGATTCAAAATTTGAAAAAAAAGCAATTTAGAAACCCAGTCCTCCCAGAGCTATTTTATAATTATTGTTCAAGTAGTAATTACTTGGTTTATAGCAAATCTTTGAGAAATAAAAATTTGAAGCATATAGCATGCTCAACATAAATTAGGAGGATGGTTCCAGCCAAGGGGTTAAGCCCTAGTCCTGGAAAAGGAGTTCAGGGGAAAAGCCTGCACTGTTAAGAATGATCCAACTCTTTATTCTAAAAAGATCTGCACAAAAGGCTCAAAGTCTCCTGTTGGAGAGATTAAATTTTTAGGAATTGACAAAGCTCTGAGGGAACAGCACAGGGAAGATTCTGCTGATTCAAGGGAAAGAGTTTTCTTCCCCTTCCTAAAATGGCTGGGGAAATTCAACATGGTGGCTTTAAAGCAATGGTAGGCCCTGAACTCAAAATTTTAACTGGCTCAGAAGTACAAGCAGAAGTAGGTGGAGAGTACAGACAAGCCCTTTCTCTGTAGGGACAAGTTCAGCGGAACATTGTCTCCCAGAAATCCAATAGAAGAGCGGTTGGCAGCAGATGGCAGAGATATAATCCTGGGGAGATTAGCAAAACAGTATGCAGGAGAGACTTTGTGACCTCTGAAGAACAGACCCATCTAGTAGAGGTTATTAATGGCCATGGTGTCATTGTGCGTAGCATGAGGATATCATTAGAAAACTTCAATTCATCACTGGAAAGCATAAGGCTTGAACAGGAAGCAGGAGATGAGCTTCAACATACATCCTCGACCATACATGTCCCCTAAATGAGCATTTCTCTATAAATAATCCCTACATGTCTCAATTATTTCCAAGGATGTTATTTGTCCTAGGGAGAAAGTGTCCCAGGTTTAGGGGATACTCATATGTTGGCTACTTTGTGCCCTTTCAGTAAATGTTTTGAATTAATTATGGCCTCTTCTTAACTATTAAACAAAACCACATAATAGTGATAATAATAACTAGTATTTTAAGATCTGTGCTTAATAAAATTTTAATGATTGCAATGCATTTTATTTTAACTTATTTGTTATTTTATGTGAGGATTCATGAGCTAAGGGGTATAGACCTTCAAACCTGTGATACCCGTCTTCTGGGGATCCTGCCTTCTAAGTCAGGGGAAGAGAGTTATCCCCAAGTATTACATGATTATGTTATTTAAAGGATAAAACTACTCATTCTAGCAAATTAAGACTAGCAACTAATCTAAATATTACTATAAAATATACTTACTTTTATGAAGTTTAGATTATTCCAAGGGTCAACTTGTTTGTTTTGATGTCAGTGAATGTGACATATTTTTGAAAGGGGTAGTGAAAATAAGAGAGAAAAGTCTGTTTTCTCTGAAACTCTATCTTAAATTATTTTTCTTTTCAAATTATTCTTTTAGTAATTAGAACTAAAGCTTCAGTTAATTAGAATAGACATGGAGCTCACTTCAAGGTAGCAGCCACAATAAAAAGAGAAATTGCCTTTAGAAGTGGTACTCGGTATCTGATGCCCAAAAGAGAAGTTGGCGTACACATGAACACTTCATTTGAACACTTCACATGATGCCTGAATTCGATCCAGTTAGAGTTTCTGGATTAAGATCTGGTCCTGGAAAATCTGCTCAACACATATAAATGCAGTGCTTGGTCAGTGGTATAACATACATGCACACAACACATCACCAACATGTTTTCCTAACCCACCAGAAAACTTATTTATCCTTTCAGGATACAGCAATGTTCTATTTTCTTTCCTATAGAAGGCTGATGGAATGACAAAAGTCACAAGAATAGTTTTTTTCTTACCTATTTAAGTATACTTTCTTTAAATTTTAATATGGGGCTAAGGTGCTATCTTAACTCATCAGAAGGCATATTTTTATTTTATTTCTATGATTTATGCATCTCTAGCAGTGACAGCAGGCTGAATGTGATGATAGGAGTATAGGTATTTGAGTGTGAAGATAAAGTGAAATATATCTCAGCTTCAAGACACTGTGCATATCAAAGTGATGGGCATAAAAATATTGATTTTAAACTATGATTCAGCCAAGACAGTGAAATTAAAAATCACAGAACTATAGTTAGTGTCAACAAATTCTCATCAAGTGTTAAATGGCTAGGAGTAAGAAGACAGCAACAATTTCACACTTTAATGGGAATAGAAGTTTAAATTTTTAACTTTTCTGTTGTAAAGGTCCTTGCCATTTAACTAATGACTTTTACTCTTTTGGTCTGAAGATCATGGCGGGAACTTGTAAGAAGGTTTTTATTGAAGTTTGAGTGTTTGAGGAAAATTTAAATGTTTCTTAGGAAATCATAGGAAGATTTGGTAAATTTACTTTTGTGGATAAATCATAAATATCAATCTGTGATTTCATTTGATTCTCAAAACCAATTCTGTGAAACAAGTACAATAAGTATTATTCTTACTTTAGAGATGATAAAGTTAATGCTTAGGAGGAAGATTAAAAACCTTCTCCATGCAGACCTTGCTATTGTGTCCAAAAAAAAAAAAGAACAAAAATTTAGGTCTTTTGGATGCTAAATTCATTCTTTCAGGCAGTATGGATAGATACCTATAGGTATTGAATTGAATGTAGGCTCTTCTAAGAAAGGGAATAATGCTTTTGACACCTCCCTCCCCTTTATTATTCTTCATTGCCTAATACCAGAGCTTAAGAAGTAAGTTGTACTAAGTACCTAATAAATACTTTTGAATGAGGCATGACTTATTTGCTTTGATATTAGGTGATTTGTGAACCTAAACCCTATTCGGTGGTTTAGGAAATGAAGACAGACTTTCTTTTTTAATTGGCCTGTGGCAGATCTGCCCAATATTGCAATAATCAGGTCTGTATTCATTGAGGTCCTAGCTACAAACAGAATGTAGAAGAGTTAGCAACTTAACCCCATAGTGTAGACTATGATGGGTCTTGGATCTGCATTTCCCTTTATAATTTCCCGAACCAAGCATAGATGGGTAGGGAGATAGAAAATTTGTAGAAACGTAGATAGATAATAGAGATGAGGGTATATGATGTCTCAAAAGACTTAGGATAGTTTAGCTTGTGTGGATAACTATAGCATCAAACTGAATATATTTAAAATGATAAAAATAAGTACAATCTTAAGCTTTAAATACACACATATAATCATAACTAGAATATGTTACATATATGTATAGATAACTCTTTATATATATATATATATTTGTATATATTTCCATTTATGGACACTTAACATGTTGTAATAGTATACATGTTTACATATGCATTATATGTATATAATATATATTTTATGTTTTATCCCTTACTCTTTGCAATGGACAAGGCCATTATCCTTTACTCTTGCCTGTTCCTTGGAAGTACAGAAGGCAGTTTTTGCTTTATGTGAATTTGTATTATACATTATTTGACTTTACATAAAGAATTCTGAAAGGAAACCACATTCAAAAAAAGAAAAAAAAATTAAAACCCTTATTTTTACTGTATAGTGCTATACTTTCTTTCTAGTCCTTTTCCTCAGTTAGCCACCCTGCAGCATATCCTCCTCCCCCAATAAAATAAAATCATAAACTCCCCTCTAAATGAAAGCATAATAGAAGAGAATGGTGTCCCACTTTTCTGCCCCCTTCCCAACCACCATTCTTTTTTATCAATTCCTTTGGACCAGATACCTGTGTCTCCCCTTCCTGCACAGGTTCTCCTCCTTCTTCCTTCCCTTCTTGTCACTGAACAAATTTGCATTCCTGTAAAAATTACTTTAGTAGAGGTCTCCATTTGCCTAAAGTGAGAACCACTTGTACTAAATAAATCAGAAGATAATACTACCATAAGGAAATTAATACAGGGTAGTAATCAAGTTAGGTATATCTAATGAGACATTCAGATAATAAATAGCATGGATTTCAACATGGGAGAGATCATAATAGGCTATGATGATCAGGGAAGCCTATGTGGAGGAAATAGGAGTAGCTGAGCATTAAAGTATATCTGCAATGGAAGAAGAAAGATTTTGACTAGAAAATATATTGACTATCGCAATAGCTTCCTATGTGGTCTCTGTCTCAGTATTTTTATTCCAACCTTCACCCACATAGCTGCCAAAATATTTTCTCAAGTGCAGGTCAAACTGTATCACCTTGACCTTCAAACTCACCCCCAACAAACTGAAAAATCTCCTATGATGACCTTTTGCTTCTAGGATCAGATATAAAATCTTCTGATTTTAATTCCCTTACAACTTGGGCTATGCTTCCTTCTCAGGATTCTTATACTTCATTCCCCCATGAGTTGTCCTGTTCCTCCATCCCTAATAGCCCATCCTCTGTCTAATGAATAATGAACTTTAGCCATTCACAAACTCTTTCCTGACTTCTTACTTTGCCATTTTGTTCCTATGCCATATACCTTGAGTGGAGAATATACTTTTCTTGCTTTTGTACTCTCATTGCTTAACATAATATCTTGCATGTAATAAAAGCTTAATAAGTGCTGGTTGATTTTTCTAGAGTGTAGTCTTCATGAAAAGAAATAGTAGGATGTAAGACTGGAAAGAGAATTTGGCTCTATGATGTATAGCATATTTTGAGTACTAAGAAGAAGATATTGGACTTTAGTTGCCAGGTAATGAAGAGGTTTTTGATTAGGGAAATGATACAATATTTTTTAAAAAAAAATATAATATGAAGTTAAAAAAAACAACTCTAATATACCTATAATGAACCATAAATGAAAAGTACCCTAACAGCTTGTTCCCATTCTCATGCTCATGAGATTGGTGTTTGTTAGATAAATGCAACCATAAGGCCATTGATGTGATATTTACATTTCTAAGTGAAATTACTTTATATGTGTGTGAATTCTGCTGTCATAGGAAATCATTTAGGAAAAAAAATAATTTTTAAATTATTATTTTAACAATTAAATATATATTTATTTAGTGGCATATCATTTTGAAAATATCAGAAGAATCAGAGTAATATCATGCGATTAACAATTCTGAAATGACAAATGTAGACTATCTATGTAAACAGCTACTTAAAGAGTTTGGTGATGGAGAATATGTACATTCAACTTCCTAAATGTGAGAGAATTTGCTACCTGATGATTCTTTGCTTGGTACAGGACAAGTGCTAAATATGTTGTAAATGTTTTTTTAATCACTTTATTCAATTGAATTTTTTAAGAAGCCCTCTATCTCAGTGTCCTAGTAGTCCCAGAAAACTGATCTATATTTCATTAAATGATATTTTGGATTTGTTTTGTGTTATCAGTAAGAACCTCAAAATACCTACAAAGTTCATGGGCTAATGTCTCTATGTTATGTTAGAAATGTAGCCTGGACTAATTGAAGGAGACCCTATCATCACATCACTTTATACTATGATAGAAAACTCCATTATCTTTCAAAATTGCTAGAAAATTAAAAAAAAAAAACTCCTATTGAACCACACTATTATAATTGACCATTAATTCCATTCTTCTTCCTTCCTATTTCATGGTATACTACCCATATATCAGTATAATGCATCACAGAGATTGTAGCTTTTTATGGAGATAACTTTTGTTCTCCTTTTCTTGACCCATCTCTTTTTCTTTCACTTTTCTCCCTTAGGAAAAGTTGTAAGCCTCTCTGGATTTCTATGATGCATGGCCCTAACCAAGGAAGATGTTTAGAGATATTTTATTGACTCTAGCAGGCCAGTCTCTGGCCTGAATTTCTTTATTTTTGGTCCACAAGACAAAATCTCTTATACCTCATAAACTCCTCTTCTGACAGGATTATATAAAGCTTGGTCTGTTGACCTCAATTCAATGTGCATTATCTCAAAATTAAATAATGTGGATTTATTTCAGTAAGATATGAGTTAGGGAAGATTTTTGAAAACCTTGAATGGTTTCCTGAAGAATGCTAACTTTGAGGTAGCCATATTTATTCTTGATCAAGAAAAAAGTCACAATTTTGTTTTTTTTTTTTTTTTTTTATAATGGACAAAGTGCCACTTAGACATGAATTTCCTTGGAGTAGATTTTAATGGGAATGGGAAGAAGAACCAGCAGGAACAGTTGGGGTTTTACTGATAGGCTGTGAAATTTGGAATCTCTGTTGCAGAATTAACCATAGTAATTCACTTTCTGACTATGATGTTTTATTCCCCAAAGCAAGCAACTCCAGGCCTGTGACTCTTGCTCTCAGGAGATATATCTTATAAAGATATTTGTAGTTGAAATATCAACTTCATTCCCTTTCCTTCTTTTTGTTCCTTTCCCTTCCCTTTATCCTTCCCAGATGTAAACACAAACTGTGCAAAAGCCTATATGTTTACACAAGGTCATTTGTTTTTTTCTTCCCAAGGAGGAGAAAAGTTGCACTCAATATATTTGTAACATAGTTCCAGTGATTCAATAAAACCATCCATTGAGATCCCACTGGAGAGGTCAGTCTTTGAACTGAATTCCCTCCAGTGCAAATAATACATCTAGGGGCTACAAGCAGTGTTTCCCCTTTATACCAATTTCCACAAATAGTTCATGTTAAATTCTCCAATTTTACCTGTATTATACTATGAAGTACAGCTGCTGCTGAGAACATTTATAGGTCACTGCAGAACACCACAGGTGTTGCTACCTGTCACAGAGCAATGATTTTCTACCTATGACCAACAGCACTGGTAGAAGTGCAAATCATCTGACACTATGTTCAACATTTGGCTAACAGACAAGTCTTGAGATGTTGAGAAGGGAAGTTAATGGGAAGGTCAAAAATTTTATGGAGGATATAATTAGATGTCACATAACTCTGCTTGATGATATAACAAAAGTAAAGCAAAGGACAGTCTTCCCTTTTCATTCTGTCTTGTAGCCATTGCAGCAAAGCAGGAATCGGATTTTAAAGTCAGTAAAATCAGTAAAATGTTTTTTTTTAAACAAATTATGTGATATTTTATAGTAGATTATTTTTAAGCCTAGTTTCAGTGAATGCCGGGTACTTGAGTTGTTACTAAAGAAGCATTTGAAGAATGTTTCCAAATTAGAAAATTTATCATATATGCTAAACAGAAAACATTTTCCCTGTGGTCAGAGAGTATTCTAAAATTAACTTGAGTTCAGAATGGAGCTGAAATGGAATATTTTCAGTAAATTTAAAAGAAAGTTGGTTACTGGAATGACCATAAGCCCTTAGACTGGATTGCTAATACTTTCATTCCCAGACATAAAGAACGATGAAACCAGTATCATTGTACAAAAGTACTTGGATAATATTTCTTGTCTTATGCATGTAATGTTCTAGGGGTTATATATTCTCATTTAGATGTGCAAGATTGATATATTTTTTAATGAAAGAGAATTACTTATTGAAAATGATTGTTAAAAGATCCTGAGATCCCTTTTTTTCCCAAAAAAGTGTTATTTCGGTTCAGGTAAATTTGCAAGTTCCAAGCTCGCCTTTCTATGGACTCCTTCCCTTCTATTTGGTTCTTCATCTCCCTACTTTTGCAAATATTTTAGTGGATCAGTTGATGGTTCTGTCTTCTCTAAGTGTGTAAAAGAGGGAATGGTGAGCCTGAAGGCAAAAAGAAGTCAAGATAGTTTCCATTACTGTTCACATCTCCCCTCTCTATATCCTGACCACTCTTTTTGTGATCCTCCTTTTTCCTCTTCATTTCCTTATGATTCTTCTTGCTTTATTTGTACGACGTTCATATTTGTATGGCACTTTAATGTTTCCAAAGCATTGTCCTCACAATAACCCCATAATGTAGGCAGTACAAGAGTAATTATCTTCATTTCCAGGTAGAGAGATTGGATTTTAAAGAGTTAAAGTGTTCATGTTAGGTTAAATAAATATTAACTATCTAAGCTAATATCCAAAGGTGCACTCCTCTTGATTCCTCATCTGTTTCCCTTTCAATATATCATGACACTTCTCTAAGAAGAGTGTGATACATTTGTTAAAGGGAAATAAATATAATGACTATTGGGCTTTAAAATGTTGGCAGTTAGTATAACCTTAAGTCAATGGAATAAATTCCAAATTATATTATATGTTGCCCCAACTGCAATTATGCAAAGAAAATGTTTCAATACAAAATGTCCCAAAAGTCTTGTTCAGGTATGTCTTTTGGTTTGGGTTTTTGCAAAAGTAAGCAAAAGACATCCTTGGCTCCCACAAGAACTCTTGAGATAGGATGTGTAAATTAAGTATATGAAAACTTTTTATGGTCACAAAAGACATTAAAAAACCAATAAACAGATAGAGAAATACATAAAGAACTCAGCCCATAAATTCTTATTGGAAGGCGGTTGACATTAGATTGTTCTTAAAGTATCCTTTTGACATGTTGGTGATTCAATTTCCATCAAGACTTAGTACCACCCTTTTGTAAAGTTCTCTCTAAAAGGTGCATTGGGGGATGCTAAACAAGCAAACCAAGTCCTATTGGTACTTCATTAAACAAAATCTCTAGCTATGCTTTTTAAATAGAATTATGTATGACAACTATTTCTCCTTAACCTTTTCCTGACTCTCTGGCTTTCAAAACTATGCCTACCACAGCTATATTCTTGCTCTTTCTAATCCCTCACTTTGTAGCTCACTTTTTAGTGTTGTCTTCCTTCTTTATAATATAAACTAAAACGCAGGAACTGTCTTTATTTTTGCTCATTTTTTTACTTGGATAATATATGCTTAATAAATATTTCTTTCCTTTCTTCCAAGAATATAATGCATAAAGATATTTTTCTTTCTCTAAAAGATTGACTATCCAAACTCTGAAACTAGGAAAATCTTAAAATTGGGATTATACTAAAGGCAAATCCCAAACTGGCACTATGCAGAAACAAACAAAAATCATGGAACATAGTTTTGAATGATGTTGTATAGGAATTCAGAATCCTGGCTTTTACATGAAGGAGAGTTCATGCAAACTATCCAAGAACTATCTTCTTTGGCCATGTCCAAGCACAACCTCACCTCTTTCATGTTCTCCTTCTTTAAATTACTATGGATTGTTCCCAGGGCAAGAAACTCTGCATAGGAACAATGCTTTCTTCCATCTCAAATGTATAAAATAGGTGTATCCTACTACATACTGATATCTTCTTTGAGTCCATATGAGAGTGAAACTGATTCTTTAGCTTTTTTTTAAAATATAGCATGAAGAATGATTATTTTGAGTCCGTCTTCCTTAATTTCAACAAGTCATAATATGAAACTCCATCCATAAGTGTATCAAGAGATGTATTCCAACCCCCCTAGAGCCCCACACATTATGATTGAAATAATCATTGATTATTACTTGAAGCTGATTCTTTGCTGATAGTGCACTTATTTGTGTCCCTAAAATCATGCAATGCATTCATCTGCCCGTTATTCATTTACATAAATAACTCTTGTGAGAATTGGTGAAAGATTACCTTGAATTCATACACATAATGATGTATGTTCTTTCTTTAGTGCTGAGGGGAAAGGGCAGCATGAAAATGCCTCAAGAGAAATATCAACTATTAATAGAGAAGTATGAATACAAAATGATTCTAAATCTATCTGTACTGCTTTTTAAAAGTTCTTGTAATTTCTAGATATGGTTCACAATTATTTCAACTGTCCCTCATATCTATATATAAATTAACTTTGAAGGTAAGTATAGTTGGGTACATAGGGCACTGTCACAAAAGCTTATCTTAAGTTATAAAGTTTAATTTTAACAATATAAATCATATCATATAATTTAATCATAGTAATATAAGTACTTTTATTATGGCATAAATTACATTGTATTAATTATAAAATTTAATTGCAATATTATATTTAAATTGTTGATTGTTATGATTACTCCATCTGGATATTACCAGCCTTTACTGTGAGATAGGGCTAGAATCCTGATGCCTAGGGAGGTGAGATTCCTGGTGCTAGTCAGACCATATGTAGAACACTATGTTTAATTCTTAGCACCAAATTTTAGGAAACATGTTGAAAAACTGAAGTGGGATCACAAAATATTGGAAGATCTTTAGCTCATACCATATGAAGGTTGGTTAAAAATGAGTAATTCAGCATATAGAAAAGCTTCACTCAAATTGTTATGCAGAAGCAGAGGATACTAGCTCAGGAGATAGAGTTCCCCTCACTTGAAGATTTCAAGCAAACACTAGATGACCACTTGTCAGGTAGACAATAGAGGAGATTCTTATTCCTGTACAAGTAGTTTCCCTAAGGGTTACTTCCAAGACTCTGCAATTAATTTAATTTGACAAACATTTATTAAACACTACCAAAATATCACATGCATCATGTGATACTGTATTTATATGGTAAGAGGATACATGAAACAAAAATGAATTGATCCTTGTCTTTAAAGAGTAAATACAAAATGTACACAGATAAGCAAATACAAACAATTTTGGAGAGTAGAAGGTTTTATGAATTGGAACTGTCTCCCATCTCTAGCCATAGAATAAAGAGTATTTTAAAGCATTACTTGTACAATGCACTACACATAGATCTTTCTAGTAATGCAAGCATAATCTAGCATCAATCCCTGATAGGTGGTATTTTCAAATATAATGCACAATGGCACTTTCTGAACATACCTGTTGTATTGAGTTTTAAGTAATTCTAGGGTACCTTAGCCCTTGTCAGTGCCATAGCATTCTGTTAATGTATATTAAACCAGAAGTTCACTTACAAACTTCCAGATCTCTCTGTGACACATTATATTCTTTAGCTCTTCATTTTCTATTTTGAATTTTGAAATTTGATTTTTGATCCCAAGTATAAGACAGCATTCATCCCTATTAAACTACATACTATTAGTGATCTCTTTCTTGGCCTTTTTTCAGGTTCTAATTCTATTAACTATCCATTCCAACTTAGAATGACCTGGAAATTTGATTAACATAACATTTATGCTTTCATTCAAGTTTAGGCATTAAAAATGCTAAGTAGCACAGAGTAAAAGACATAGATCCCTAGGGTAATCCTTCTAAGTTGATGCAGAACCATCAATACCTACATGATGATATATACCCAATTAATCCTGAATCAATATAGCTTTATAACTGGCAATAATATCCATAAGTAATTTCTGTAAGTCAGGATGTAGTTCAATGGTTATTAGTAAGAAACTCATTGAACAAAGATAGTTACCTTATTACTTTGTTGCTACTATTTTTTATATTTATACCTTCATAACTATTTTGGTTCTTCAATTAATGTTGCAGAGTTATTCATGGAGTATATTATACTGGACATTCTTTGTTTTTTATTTTGTTTTATTATTATTATTATTATTATTATTATTTCGTTGAGGCAATTGGGCTTAAGTGACTTGCCCAGGGTCACACAGCTAGGAAGTAGTTAAGTGTCTGAGGCCAGATTTGAACTTCGTTCCTCCTGATTTCTTCATGGGTGGTAAGGCATTCTTGTTTAGATAGATTCTGGACTAGATACTTTTATGTTTTCTAACTCAGAGTTTAGTTCTATTTTGTCCATTTCTAAAGTATTTGCAATCATGCTGTATGATGTGTTAAATGCAATTATGTTTATTAGGACTTTTCCATTTCAAGTAGAAATTTCATGTTTTAAATATTACTTTCTATTTTTCTTTTTCTTCAGGAAGGTATTAATCATTTGTAATGTCTTAATGTTTTCAAATAAAATGATTTCTATTAAGTTCAAGGACTTTCTAGTACATAGTACGTTGGTGGAACCCTCTGTAAACACATGTATAGTCATAAAATATTCAAAAATAGAATGAATAATTAGTTGAAAATCAGAAATTGAATTAAACCACAATCAACAGAAATATGGAAAATTGGGCCTTATGTTATGCTATTGGTTTAGATCTATCAGGCTCTTAAATGGCCTGGTTTCTCTTGAATACCAACCTTATCAGAGAGTCTACTGAGCAGCTCAAATGGTCCAGTGGGCACAGCAGTATAATGCTGGACCTGGAGTTAGAAATACCCATCTTTGAGTTCAAATCTTGGCTCACACATTAACTGTGTGCCTCTGGGAAAATAATTTAATCTTGTTTGCCTCAGTTTCCTCATCTGTGGTGTGAACTAGAGAAGGAAATGCCAAATCATTCCAATACCTCTGCAAAGAAAACCCCAAATTGGATCACAAAGATCAGACACCAATGAACCACCACAACAAAGGTAGAATACTACTTAGTATAAATTACTATGCAATAAGTTATGTGTGAAAATTTTATTGTATAAGTTTATATTATTAAAAAGTATTTTATTTTCTTCTCTCTGATAATATCAATATTGTTTTGCATCAAGGCCAAAATTAAAAAAAAATTCTAAATAATTAGAGAGCAGAAGGAAAAAGATGAATTTGACTCTACCAAATAGAAGCCAACCTAGCCAGTGAAATATAACCAACTTGATTGACCATCTTGGAGTTAATGCAATCTATGAATAAAATTAGCATTTAATTCTGTAGATGTTCTTTGGCACCCTTGTTCACCTATCTAAAGACTGTCTTAACCACAATCAAAGCTTCCCTTAGGGATGGTTTTACTTCTGTGCAGTTCATAAGGATGATGTCTCTGTCTCTAGAGTGATGAAGCATGTGCTCAAATTATTGCAGGGTATTTGTCAGTAAGAAATACTGGTTCCAGTGACTGGTAATTCTGCCAGGTATTCTCTGAGGTAATTAATCATCACCACTTATTTTCGCTAGTGACTAATTTACATTGTCAGAGATATACTGCCTATGGTTTGGCATGTGACAAAGTGATTCTAAACTTCACCTTCTGAGTTACTAGAGCTGCAATTATCAGAGCATTGTGAGCAAAATCCAATAAGGAGATAAGATGAGCCTAGATAAAGAAGAGGGACTTTTTCTTTCATTGTCATTTGGTTGATATATTGTTCTTATTAATGCTGCTACAGAAATTGCCAAATTAAATCATGATCTCAGGGTTACAGTGTTGTTTGTTTCCTTTATGGTAATTTTAAAATGTTTAATGCATAGGACTAATTTTAGCTTATGTTAAATGAAAAGGACTCTGATAAGTATTCAAAAGTATTCCTTCATTTTAGGAATCGATGGATTTTTGTGTGATTTTTGTTGGCATTCTTTTGCTCCCCTCTTGTCCCCAAACGGACTCACCCCTTTTAACCTTCCATATTTCCTTATTTACCACTCTGAGTTATAGACAGGACTGATCGCACCGGGCGATGGCATAAGGACATTGTTTTACAGTTGGATGGGAATTAATTTCTAACTACAGTAGTCTTTTCTGCTTTTAATTCCATACAATTTTTTCTCTGAGACACTTTGATTTTGTCAGTTCTTCACTAAAGCAGATATATGCAGAGCACTATCACATGATTGCCTGATTGGATTTCAAATTAACCTTCTATTAATGCTAAAATACAATACTTGACCACCAAATGTACTGTTAATGTCTCACAACCTCCAAATGATATTAAACTTAAAAAAATAAATCAGCCATTCTTATATTAGTATCAGATTAAGGATTTACACTTGGTAAAAGGTTAAGCAAACCTCCATGCTTTTTGATATTTTTTAATTTGCATCTTTAATAAGCTGTAGCATCACCATCAGACTTACAGGTTTAGTTTCTTTATACTTGGAGACATGAAATTTGCACTTTTCTCCACAGTACCCAAAGTCACTCCCTGATCAAAAGATAGATTCTTAGTCATTTTCATTCCTTCAAGCCTCAGAGGTAATAGGCAGTTGATGCATTTAAGGTATCCTAAAATTGAGGACCAGAGCTTAAAGTGGTGGTCTCATCCCCACTCTGAATATCACATTGAACTCTCCATAGCACCTATTATGTACTCAGTGGATGTTCCCCAGGAGTAATTGCCTACTTTCAAAGGCATTGGTTGAAGCACTGCATAGTGGTTTGGAGTCTTTGTCCCATCCCCCTTACTTTTCCAAAATAGAAAGGGATTCAAACCTTGGAGAAAATCTCCCACTATATACATTAACTCTTTCAGACCACTAGGGTATTGTTTACTATGTTTCTGCAACTGCTTAATACACTTCTGCAAGATGCCTAACTTATTTCCTGGGAATCATTTAGACAATGGAAGGATCTGTGGTTTGTAAATTTTCTTCAGAGACTAAATCACTCCCTTGTGAAGTGCCAGGACATTAACTCTTTCAGGTCTCCAGAGTATCATTCTGAGCACTGGGGCAGTAAGGTGCTTACAGAAGCCCATTAACTCTTTTAGACTATTAAGGTGCCATTGCTTTTATATAAGAGTTAATGGACTTGCCTAAGCAATTTATTTACTGCTAGGGAATATTGTAACGTAGATGATAAGATGAAATGTTAAGGGGTGCTTTACCATTTGGAGACATATTTTGGGGGGTTTTTGGCTAGAAAATTTTTAAAAAATTACATTATTTCATTCAAGAGGACAAACATAAGATCTTGATGTTTGTGTATACAAAGCAAATTTTCTTTTGTTCTACTGCAGTATGAATACGTTTCTTTTTAAGACTGGACCTGTTATTTTAATTGGGCAGAGAATTCAGGGTGAACAATCTCCCACTGCCAATGCAAATGTGAAACATCTGTCATTTATGACTTCAGAAAATTGCCTGGGGGGAATGAGTGTCAAAGTGACTTGACCAGGGTAATACAGCTAGGGTGTTTGACAAGCTAGTTTTGAACTTAGGTTACCTCCATTCTAAAATTACCCCTATCCTCCAGATATACCTGTCTGGAACTTTTCAAAGGTATCAACAGTTAACTTCTTCCCATGGACTTGAAATATTTATCTGTATGTTAGTACGAATAGATAAAGTGACTACTAAAGCAAAAGTATGACCTAAAATTATAAAAGATGGAACCATGAAAAAGTAAATTTTTCTGCAATTGATATATCCTTAGTTACTTTTAATAGAAACCCATCATATTTTGTTGTAGATGATATTTTTTGGTATGACAGCAGAAATAATATTTTGTGCTTGTGGTACCTAACTTTCCATTGAAGGGAAAGAGATACAATTCCATATCTCTTTTTTTTTTTTTTTTTTTTTGCTGAGGCAATTGGGGTTAAGTGAATTGCCCAGGGTCACATAGCTAGGAAGTGTCTGAGATCAAATTTGAACTCAGGTCCTCCTGACTTCAGGGCTGGTGCTCTAACCACTGCGCCACCTAGCTGCCCCAACATCTCTTTTTTTAAGGACAAGTTTTTTCATTATATTTACATGTCATTCATCCTCTGTTTTGTAACTGTTGTCCTTTGTATTTCCTATTATTGTTTAGATTCTTTTCCTGATCCTTTTTATTTAATTCTACATGCGTTTATGTAATCATTTCCCATATATCTCTGAAGCTCTTCATGGCTAGTCACAGAAAGGTTCACTCAATAGATTTCATGGGTGAAGAGAAAGGGGGGAAATGTTTTATTTTGTCCTGTTTCATTTCTATTTATTCCTGCAGTTTCTTTGTCTCAAGAATCAGAGTATTCTCTTTGAATTATTTTTTTTTGAAAAGGTAAGGTTTTGCTTACTCTGTGTTTAAATTTTCCTAGTAATTAATTTAGAATGATTAAAACTCTTAGAATTACAATTTAAAGTTATCAATCAAGAGAGCCATGTGTATATTAGAGAGATTTTGTCTGTGTGTGTGTGTGTGTGTGTGTGTGTATCCCTGACAAGGGAGAAGCCCATGTCAGGATACTTAGCCAAAAATGTAGGTTGTAGTATGTTAACAGCAATGCATATACACATAAAAAGCAAAGTATAAAATGTCAAATAAATATAAACTTGGGGAATAAGTGAGTCCTGAGGTCATAGCATGGATGAAAAAATGGAGAACATCAGTGTTGCATTTGGATGCCTAAGATATGCTGTGATACTGAAATGGTTCCAGAGAGTTATCTGGATCCTCAATGGAGGATTTCTGAGGGTATTTGGAAAAAAAAATTACAAAGGATCCAAAGGCACTAATAAGCTGTTAATTACCATTGACGGAGAAAGTAAATACTGCATTGACATCACAGATTCATTAAAATATGAATTTATAGCTATGCTGCTAGAGTTTACAAAGGAAGTTATTAATTGTGGCAAACCAATGACTTTGGTTACATTTTTTTTCCTCTCTTCATGGTCAAAGTTACATTACTTATGATAGTTCATTACCCCTATGTATTTGTAATAAGAGATTACAGGAAAAATCTGAGATTTTTATCACTTTCAGGAATCATCTTCATCATAATGGATCATCAATCCTTACATGTCTTAGTAGATTGTCTCTGAGAAGTTACCTGAAGAACAAAGAAATTATGACTAAATTTGAATCTAAGTTTCCCCTATCTTAAACCTTCACTCTATTCATCACACCAGGCCACTATTAGATATCTAAATAATTTTGTTACATGCATAGTCTTTTAAAAATGTATAGCAAATAAAATACTATTGAGGGGGGAAAGTGTATAGTAATTCATTTTCTTAAAGTGACATTTAAAAGTTCTATTCTATTTGAATCTGTTTGTTTGTAAAATGAGTGTGTGTAAATGAGAGAGGAGAGGGAAAGACAGCTAGAAGGAGCAAACACACACATGCCAATGATGGAGAACTATTTCTTTTCAGCCTCTATTTACATACACACAAGCTACATACAAGTGAAATTTAATTTATTTTGAGACATTCTTAAAGGTTTCAACTATATGCTTTTGAATTTTGAATGATGAAAGTTTACTAAATAAAAATAATTAATTGCATATGGCTTCAATCCCATAACTTCTTCCATTAAGGAAGAAAGAGAACTCCATAATTAAGAGTGGAGGGGGGGAAAGAGAGAGACTTGTAAGGTAAAAAAGGGCAGAAGATGATAAAAATACATATATAATCAGATTAGAAGGAGAAGAGAGTATAAGAATTTGAAGGAAAATTATGAGAAAATATTTAGAGAAAAGAATAGGGGGAAAGGAGACTTCAATATACAAGAATTGGAGTCAATCAAAAGAATGAGGAGCACTAGGAGGGGAGAAGAAAAGAGAGAGGAAGAGGACAAATTTAAAGAGCTTTTAAGCTATAAAGAAAGATCAAGTATTCATTTGGCAAAAGTGTCAGGCAATGACCAACCTATTAAAATCATAAAAATTCAGGTGACGAATTTATTTTTATAATCGCAATAATACGTAAACTCATCTACTGAAATGTGGAGGATTTGTTTTCAGTTTGATAGGAGATACTGATGAAATCAGTCATTTGAAGGTATTAACATTTTGAAATGTCTACTTTGCATTTTATCTGCATGTGTGTGTGTGTGTGTGTGTGTGTGTGTGTGTGTGTATGGGGGGGGGCAGTGGAAATGAAACTTTCCTGTCCTGGCTTTCTTTCCATCTTTTATAAGCAGTCTTATCTTCATCCTTTCAATTGAAGGTAATAGAAGAAAAGGGATCAGTTTGATCTTAGGGACCAAATATAATGTGATAAAGACTACAAAGATGTGATCCTGTTTATCAACTCATGGCAGATATGCTTTAACAGTAGAAAAGAGACACTTATTACAGGGCTATTTTGTATGTGCATATGGCAATGATAATAAAAATTGATGAAACAACAGATGATATTTGATCAGTTTGTCAACTTAGAATATCCCAGTGTTTAAGTTAAACATTTGCATTGAATTACCCCCAGGAGGCAACTGTGTATTTTGCCATTTGGCCTGAGTAGTTTTCAAATAGGAATAGAGTAAGTTTTGCCTAGCAGCAAAGATTCATAATTAATAAATCTGAGTTAATTTTTTGAAGAATGTTAAACTTTAGCTAGTTAAGGATGTAGAATCTGCAAATGAATAAGCATTTACTAATTACATTTTATATACCAGACACTGTCCTAGATACTGACAAAAATGAGTCCTTGCTTCAAAGAGCTTTTACATATTGAAGAAGTGGCATGTATATATATATGTATATATATATGAATTATATGTGTAAATTTTTAGCTATATACTTTGTTCTTGTTCAGTCATTCTGACTCTCTGTGACCCCCATTTGGAGTTTTCTTGGCAGAGATGCTATACTGGTTTGCCATTTCCTTCTCTGGCTCATTTTACAAATGAGGAAACAGGAGGCAAAGAGGGTTAAGTGACTTGCCAAAGGTTACACAACTAGAGAATATATAAGATCAGAATGAACTCGGGAAGATCAGTCTTTAGCATTTAATCCACTACACCTCCTAGCTGTCCCATATTTATGCTTATCTATCTATAAACTACATTTGTATACACACCAAGAAGACAGCAATTTAGAAGATATAATATCTAAAGAAATCAGGTAAAGTTTTATGGATTTTGAAGGAAGCTAGGAATTTTATTTATTTGTTTTAGTATATTTATTTTTTATATACATTGCTTTATGAATGATGTTTAGAGAAAAATCAGAGCAAAGGGGAAAAATCATTGGGAGAGAGGAAAAAAAAAACAGAAAAAAGAAGTGAACATAGCATGTGTTGATTTATATTCAGTCTCCATAGTTCTCTATCTGGACGCAGATGGTACTTTCTGTCCAAAGTCTATTGGGATTGATTTGGTCGCTGAACTATTGAGAAGAGCCAAGTTTTTCAAAGTTGGTCATTGAACATTCTTGCTGTTACTGTGTACAATGTATTCCTAGTTCTGCTTGTTTCTCTCAGCATCAGTTCATGTAAATCTTTCCAGGCCTTTCTAAAATCAGCTTGTTCATCATTTTAATAGAAAAATAATATCCTATTAACTTCATATACACAGCCTGTTCAAGCATTCCCCAATTGATGGGTATCCTCTCCTTTTCCAATTCTTTGCTACCACAAAAAGAGCTGCTACAAACATTTTTGCAGATGTCGGTCCTTTTTGTGAGCTAAGGATTTTAAAGAGAATGTGTGAAGAATAAAAAAGTACATAGTAGGCCTGGAGAACAGTCTCTTTCCAAGCATAGAAATAGAAAAGAGTGTTATGTACAAGAATTAGCAAATAGGCCAGTACTTACTTGAAAAGTAGATTATGTTAAGATGTCTTTGCCCCCATATTTGGCAGATTCCTCACCTTGGAAGATCTCTCCACCTCTGAGCTCCCTTTCTCTGATAAGTCAGATCCTCCTAGAACCTTCATTTTAAAGAAGGAATTAGGTCTCTCGTGTTTGCTTCCTCATTCTGGGATCCACTCCTAGACTTTTATTTCCTTTCTTTATTATACCCCTTGAATAAAGCCATGAATTACATGCTTCCTATTTTTATAGGATTTACAAAGCGTGGAAAGACAGGCACACAGTCTTATATGGCCCAATGCAGTTTAAAATATAATTGGTTGATGGTTAACACAATTAATATTAAAAATACCATAAAAGAAAGATAACATTACATTTTTTAATTGTCAACATGGATGCAACTCCCTATTTTTATGTATTGTTTATTTGTTGCCTTTTCTATTTGAATTTCATAGTACAGGTATAGTGGATAGAGTCTTGGATTACAGTATAATTACTCAGAGAAAAAACAAACACACACACAAATCCCCAATATTTGAACCCAGTAATATCTTAGGTATAAATTCCTCCTTTAACACTCAGCTTCAGTTTCCTTGTTTGTATAATGTGGCAAGTTGGGATTGCTAATCCTTAAGGACCCTTCCCCATCTAAAGCTATTGCCAATTATGGTATATTTTCCTGATTTCTCATGATTTGGTGTGTATGACCTTCTGATGTTTATGATGTTTTTCATTGTACTTATTAATACAGCTAAATATAGGAAGCATAAAAGAAAATATAAAAATATATAAAATAATAGAAACAAAGTGGATGAACTGATATTGTTTTAATTATGGCAAGTAGCTATATATGCAAGCCAGTGGCTAGATCATTTACAATAATCTTGGGCAGATATTGATGAGAAACAATAAACTGGTCCCAAAGTTGAGTAGGAGAAAGACTCCTATCACATATCACATTTTACAAAATAATGTTTTCAGTAAAATACACACACACACACACACACACACACACACACACACACACACACACTTATTGGTAAACTAATTTTTGAAAGAAAAAGTCTAACCTTTTAACACCAAATTTTCCTTAGTAGTGCTCTCTAATTGTAAGTCATGGAATGCCCCGATCTTAAAATAAATCAGTTTATCTAATGGATACTGGAATGTATGGTGGTTGCAAGCAGGACTTCTATTTACATATGCCATATTTTTTCTAATAAAGACTTGCAAGGATTTGTATGATTGGCAAAGGCGGAAGGCTGGTCATGGGGCAATAGTCAGAGATAATGATAGACAACCTGAATATTTTTAAAGTATCTGTAAAATATTTGCAAAGTAAAATAAAAAAAAATATCCCTGAGGAGTTAAGAAAAGATACGAGGATTGTACAATAAAAGGGGTTAATGGTACAGAAGGTATCATAAGAATGAGATTATAAATGCTTTGAATTAATAAAGTAAATTAATTATGCTAAGGACACCTACAGAATTAGGGTATTATTAAACACATAAGGTGCCAAATAAATGTTTTTGAAAGAAGACATTTTATGGTATTGCTGCTGTGGCAGATTATCTGCGACACCAGTAAACGGAAGAAAAAAGTTTCACTCAACCTAAATTAGGGATATTTTAATTAAAAATACTTATGATTTTTTTCTGCTATTGATTTCCTTTTATTTCATAGAATCATTTTGCATTTTTTATAATTTATGGTGCTGTAGTAGAGCCTTTTGTTTAACTGATCCTGCCTGCCTCCCTGCCCCCAAGCAGATATTTGTGTTATTCTTGAGCCCCCAAATCCTTATAATGGGATTGGAAACAAGCAGGTATCCCTGGAGTGCATAAAATCATGGAATTAAGTTTTGTCTGGACTTTTAAAGTCATTTATTATAAGGCCCTCATTTAACAGACAAGTACATTGAAGCTGAGCAAGGGGAAATCACTTGTCCATTGTCCCACAGCCTCAACCCCTAATTAACAATAAAAGCTCACATTTTTTGTAGTACTTGTTAGTTGGCAAAAGTTCACCCTAATAAGCCTGTGAGGGAGATAGTAACATTATTATTATCCCTATTTCACCTGTGAGGAAACTGAAGCCCAGCAATTTGCTCTTGCTTACTTAATTTGCAAGTAACAATAGAATTTGAACCTGGGTGCTCTGAATGGAGGCCCCCCAGTGCTAAAAGCACTACAAGGATCTGAGTACCAATCCAGTCTGACACTCAATGCCCCTGGGATCCTACGGAGGTCTCTTAATGCCTGCCTCAGTTTCCTCAACTATAAAATCAATATAATAATACCTACCTCAGTTACTGTGATGATCGAATGAGAATTTATTATAAAGTACTTAGTACAATAGCTGGCTAATAGCCTGGGTGCAAAATAAATGCTAATTACCTTTCCACTCCCTATCTAGAGCTCTTTTGACTTTACCACATTGCTTTCATTTAAACTTAATGATACACGTTTGTTTTCCTTCTTCCTTCTACTAATGCCTCTTTATTTTTACCTTTACATTAAATTATTTGAATTTAATTCCAGAAAATAATGAAATCCAGGGTTAGATTCTAGAGAAACAAATCCAAAAAGCAGAGACTTCTCTGTTTCAAATGGTGTATTCTAGGAAGGATATTTCCATGTCTGCAAATGAATCCAACACAAGTTAAATTGATGGAAGGAGAGCAATGATGGGGGAATCAAGCAGAAAGTCCTCACACTTAAGATGGCTCCCAAGCTGAGCCCTTCAGGAAATAAAGAATTCTTGGGAGTAGTGATGAGGTGAATTTCAGGGATGGTGAGCCGGTGGTGTAAGTGCATTGGGGGAGGTGTTAAAATATCAATTTTGGAGAAAAAAACTTGTCTAGAATTTAGGAAGGAAGCTAGTGCGTGAGGCTAGTGGAACCCAGGTCATGAAGATTTAAATCCTAGGTTAAGTTTATATTTTATTCTCTATCCAGGGGGCAGCCACTAAATATTTTTGAGCAGGAGAATGTGGAGGAAAACAATTTTGAAAACTATAAAAAGGATGAATTAAAAAGATAGGGAGCCAGCTAGAACAGAATACAATTTGAGGATATCATAATAGATGGTTTTGAGGATTGTGATTGTGTCTTGTTTTTCAACACTGGATGAGAAAGGTTCAGATAAGAGGCTCCAAGGACCTGCAATAGTCTATTCAGAAAATTTGGAGAGAAGGTTTTTAGACATCACAGATTGATGGCAAGAAATAAGACCCAGAGTTAGAAAAGAAGCTGATGGGAAGGAGGGATGTACCTTAAAGAGAAAAAAAAAACCTGATATTTATTAAATAGTTAATTTTATTGTTATTATACATAATATGTATATATAATGTTATTATACTTTGAATATATTGCTAGAGAGTACTGATCCTTCATTGAATCCCAAAAGGTAACTGTCTGAAGTTAGCTTGCCACACATTCCCTTGTTTCTATGCTCATGTGTATTTGTGATCCTAGTAAGACTTAGCACTGCTATGACAATGCATACAATCATATGAAATGGTCCTATTAAATGTTTTAATCACTTCCCATCTTGACTATTGCAATTAACTCCTTTATTGTCTTCCTAAATCTTCATACACTGAACATCAGGGGGTCCAAAATGTTGCTGAAAATAATAGCTTTCTTTCTAATTCCAGGACATGGAATTGCAAAGTTCTTTTTCTTGTATTCTCTGATTAATTCAGTATCGGCACTTAAAGTTAAAATTGCCTCATTATATGTTTTAAAGAAGCAGTGTCTTTACAGGAAAAGGAATAAGTCAAAGGATAGAGAGTTTAGAAAGAGTCATGTAGAGGGAAAAGAAAAGGGAACAAAAGGACTTAAATAAGAGGAGGCAAAAAAGAATAAAGTTTATTTTGTTTATTTACAATCCACAAATAGTAGGAAAAATATTTTAGTTCTTTTATATGTAAACTTTAAGAAAAACAAGAAGATATTTTAATAAAGATGAAAGTTGAACAGTAATATGAATAGTCTGCAAAATCATAAATATAAATATTATAGATAAGATAAACTTATGTTTCTTTCCTAAATTTCAGTATATAGGAATTAGAAATATGAAATTATGAAAATGTGATTTTAGATAAAATAAAAGAATGCATAACTGATGTTGAGAGCTACTCCAAGCAGAAAACAAGCATTATTTATCCAAAAAATATAAGAAATTCATATGAGCTTACTCAGTATTTATTGGATGATAATTGTCCTAATATATGGCCTAATAATTCAAAAGCATCATGCCTCACAGTACATATTTCCCCAAAAGTGAAAGAAAAAGAACCTGAGACATTTTGGTTGTAAACTTTAATATTTGAAACTGATATAATGGAGGAAAATATTTTTTTTCCTGAAAAGCTATACCTTGCTATTGCAGTTTGCAGAGAAATCTAGAGAGAATTTACCTTCTCAGTTTAGTGTTTATGATCTTATGATTTTCTTTAGTTCTATACTTCAATGTAAGATTTGTTTGGTCAATTTAGATTTTTAATTCTTATTCTCCCAAATAATTAATTCCTCAAAGCATAATTTATATTGATGTATAACTTTAGGCTGCCATCTTCATAAAATGCAAGTTGCTTGGAGCCTTTTTCACAGCTGTGCGGTAGTGGGCCACATGACCTATTTATCTGGTGTTCTCTCACTAATATCCTTTACTACTATGGCTTTATTGTGTCAAGAATCTTTGGAAGCTCTTTAAAACTAAGGAATGAGTTTGGAATTTTTATATAATGCTACTGCTTAGCAAAGATAATAGAGAAAAAACCTTACAATTTACATTCAATTTAACAATATTGAAATGTTTTCCTCTTCTCTCTTATTTAATTGTCTAATATTGGATACATGTTTTTAAATGCCTTAATTTCATTGTTTTCCTGGACTTCATTAATTTTTCAATTACAGCAAATATTTGAGAATACAACTTTTTTTTTTGCTTTATTTTTCCACGTAGACATTGAAAATAATCATTTTGGAGAAAAAATTTTAGTCCCCCAAATATAATGAATTTTCTCCACTTACAAAAGGTTTAGAAGTTTGGGATAGTCCAACAAAATAGTGCTTATCAATTATCATGCTTTGCAAAACTCTCTGGGAGTTTAATTCTTTTGGCCAATGTGACCATGAGAAGCATTTCTTCTCCCTGATGCTTTATAAAGCATTGTCAGGAATTGCTTCAATTTGAATGGGGTATGAGAGAATGGAAATGCCTATTGTTATACTTGTCAATTGCTTTCTTCTTTTTTAATTATGAGTGTTTCATACATGGCAAATGCGATGTCCAATTTATTTTAAAAAGAGAAACAACATATTTTATGATTTTAAATTGAGTGTAATTTTTTAAAAATTAATTATGGAAGGGAAAATTACAACACATCTATGATAATTGTTTACACATTTTAGGTTGTATAGGTTTTCAGTGGGGCCCAGAAAACAACACTTATGAAATATGTTCTTTTTTTTCCCTCAAGGCATAGTCATTTTCTCAGCCACTTGTTAGTGATCGAGAGTAATAAAATATTCTGCACAATATGTTTTGTGTCATTTTATGAAAACTAATTGTGGTCAAAGGAGAATCGGGAAGCATCCAACTGGAATATAATTATTTGCTAATGATTATGTAATGAGTAAGTAGCTTGTGTGTTTGTGGCACTAGGTGAAAGAGATTTTTGTTGTTGCTAAACATATTGGATTGATGTAGGCAATCAACATGAAAAAAAAGTCACAAAGTGAATTTTGTTGATCTTAAATATGACTGGGTAATGATCTGCTGAGTATGACCAAAATTTTCAGTCACAGTGATATATTTACAATTGGAAGGGACTATGGAGTTCCAACATTCTTTTTTTCACAGGTGAGGAAATTGAAGAACAGAAAAGACATGACCAGCCCATAATGTCAAATATTAAGTAACAAAGCCAGCATTTGAATCCGTCATCTGACTTTCATATCTCTCTCTCTCTCTCCATTATATTCTATTATGACTGACTTATTGACATGCACAAATTAGCTGACTGATCAAATTGTTTCGAATTTTTAAACTAGCAATTGCTTGAATATATCATAACATTAATTATCAATGACGATAATGAGTAAGTTTGGTGTCCAGAACACTGCCCCAGTCATGTAATATTAGCAGATGGAATAATGCAATTTCCCTCAAGGCCCATTGTATAAAGGGTCAATGTAGAATCTATAGACACAAAAATAATTATATCAGACACAGAGACTGAGAAGTGTCCTATTAATCTATTAACTTTTCCCCTCCCTCCATTATTTTTACTAGTACATTGAAGTACTTTAGAATCATGGATTTTCATTGAAATTTTCTTGATCTCTCCAAGCTACTAATGTCTTCCTCCTCCCAAATGTAGAGAGTTATAAATAGAAAGACCAGAATTTTAAAATACCCCTCAGACACAATCTGCATTGACACTATAAGTTTACTCCAACTAGAGAGAGTAATTTGAAATAATTTTATTTATTTTAAGATAAAGTAATATTTGCTTTTTTGTTCACATTTAAATCATATTTGGAAAGAAAGAATAAATTATAGCAAATTACAATAAAATCATTCAAATATTAAAACTTGCTTGAAAAGTTTGTGTCATTTAGGACAATTTATGTGCCTGATCCTAGAAGACAAAAGAACTAGGGTTAGATATTGCGAGGGTTCATTATACTATAGGTATTTGTGTCCATTGAGCACCCAGCACATTCAGCCTTTCCCACTGATTCTCCAGATCTTCATCCAGAAAGTTCATTTATCCTATCTGTCCCAAAGTCCCCATGCCATTTGGCAAGCAACCATGGGAGTTGCAGGGAATGTTCCCCTAAAAGAGAATGAGGATAGTTATGGGATCCTGGGGAAATGTTATTGTATAGCAGAGTTGGGTATAGGAAAGGAAACCTCTGGATGTGTCTTTGGAGATAAAGCCTTGGCTGCTTACTCTTAGTTTTAAATTCAGCCATAAAATTTCATAATAAATATACTTAATATGCATGCACTTCTATGGATCTTTTTGTCTATCCTGTCTATCTAATTATCTATATCTACTGATGACTTGCATGTAAAGAGAAGGCAATTATTGCTTTTAAAGTAAAGTGGACCTGTTTCACAAAGAGTTAATAAAAGCAGTGTGGAAAAATAGGTTTTAGTGGAAAAGAATGTATAGAAATACAGGGGCGAGAGGTCATTAGTGATAGTTTTTGACATGAGTTCTGTGGACTCCAGAAAGTCTGTATAGATTTCAAAGTCTCTATAAACTTGCTTAGGAAAGAAAAATAACATTTTTTATTTTTCTAGTCTCTGACAAATGTATTATATACCTCAATTATTTTATTTATTTATTTATTTATTTATTTGTTTGTTTGTTTGTTTATTTATTTTGCTGAGGTAATTGGGGTTAAGTGACTTGCCCAGAGTAACCCAGCTAGGAAGTGTCTGAAACCAGATTTGAACTCGGGTCCTCCTGACTTCAGGGTTGGTGTTCTGCCCATTGCACCACCTAGCTGCCCCTTATGTACCTCAATTATTGAAAAATGCATTCTTAGAGTCTATACACTCTATCAGACTGCAAAAAATGTTTACCACATTAAACAAATAAAAAGTATATCCTGTCAAATGCCTTCTACTCTGAACTTGCTAGTCATACCCTTTTATTTAAAGCATCCTTTGAATATTTGTGATCAGGCATTCATCAATATCATCCAGCAAAATGATGTTTCCATGTGATCCTGGAGAGGCAATATGAATAATTTGGACCATTGTGTTTGGGAAATTTGGCTCGTTTGTTAGGTCAGTCATTGTCTCAGGTCTAAGTAGGACTCCAACCTAGCTGCAAGTTTTAACAAATGCATTTCTCATCGTTTTGATCTCACAGTTTATGCCTGGTCCTGGATTAGATTTCCCAGAGGTATTTTCCTGGATTAATGCTATACACAAAATGTGCACTAATTGACAGACTTACTCTGGATTTTGGGCACAGTAGTGATGTGGTAGCCTCTTGCTTCCTTGGGACCTCTTTCAGGGAAATGCATGGCAGCGAATAGCTCTGCAGGAGTTTGATTTGAAAGACAGGAGGTGCCGGGAAAAAGGAACCACAATAAAAGGTGCAGTTCATGACAAAATGGGCCCTAGGAGAGACAGTGCTACAAAGTCATTAAAACAAGAGATACAGAAAGAGAGCCAATTTGGCTCCTGGGATACTTGTAAAGGCTTAAAATGCTATTTTAAAAAGCAAAAGTGTCAAGTAGAGTAGAACATGAAACAAACACTGCTCTGAAGATTTCTGAAGAGGAAGGTGATCTGCAGGCAAGTGAGCACTTTGCTGATCCAAAGAAAGATGGTGGAGGCAATCTGCTTTCAGTCTAGTTTCTGTATGTTTCTTTGTTTTTTAGCACTCAATATTTAGGTGACTTCTTACCCCAGTGATCTTCAAGCTCTGTATCCATTTATTCTCCGAATGAATATTGTTTTATTGCTGAATACCCATCACTCTGGCTTTCCAGCTATGAGTTTGACAGAATATAGTAAGACTCTAGAGAGCTTGTCGATATGTGACAGACTTTTAGACTATCTTTGTAACTCATCTTCAAGTTAGGTTTAGTAGATTGTATTGGAAGAGGGAGACAGGAAGCTGGAGTTTAGGACAGTGCTCCTTTAGACAGATTTGCTTTTTAGCAGTTTTGTTTGCCATGGGATTTGGGTATTCTGAATTTTTAAGATGAAAACATTTCAGGACAATTTGAAGACTTCTACATTCCCATTACCTTGTAATTAAGAGCAACCAATTTTGTGAATTTTTACGGAGTAAGGTGTAACATGCTTTGAGGTTAAATTATATTTTATATGTGTATGGTACTTGAAAATATAACCTGTGTATAAGTATTAGGTCATATTTTATTATTATATATTGTTGTTATAAAATATAACATATTATGTAATTATGTTAAATTATATCAGTACAGTACTTGAAAATACTTATACACAGGTTATATTAGGCTATACTTAATTATTGTATATTGTTGTCATAAAATACAACATTATGTAATTATATTAAATTATATTATATGAGTACAGTATTTGAATACACTTATATACAGGTTATATTAGGCTATGCTTTATCATTACATATTTTATGTAATATAACATATTATGTAATTATATTATGTATACAGTATTTGAAAATATTTGTATATGTTTTATAATTATATATTGTTGTTATATAAAATATTAGGTCATATCATATGTGTACAATTTTTGGAAATTTAGAGACCTCTATATATACACTGGGTGAGTAAAGTTTATTTTAAGTGTTATCTGCAAAAATATAACATTCAAAATTTCATAATACACTTAATATAATTCATATTATTCCCTTTGAGAACCACTGGGATAGAATGATAAGACATACATCTGTAATTGATCTTGGTGGAGGGGGCAAGAGAAAACAGGGAAGAGAGAGAGTGTGTATGGGGGGGAAATTATGTAGTACCTATATAAAACTGGTTATGAAGGCAAGAATTGAGTTTAAATCTAGCTTCAGATAGCTATTTGATCCTGAGCAAGGCACTTAAACTTTGGTACCTTGATTCATTGGAGAAGGAAATGGACAGCTACTCCAAATGTATTTGCCAAGAAAACGCCATGAGTACATGGTCTATGTGGCATTATGAAGAGTTGTATATAACTGAATAACTGAACAACCACTACAATGTGCCAGACACCATGTTAAAACATTTATAGATATAACCATGTGAGATAGGTACAGTGATTATTACCATTTAACAACTAAGAACAGGTAAACAGAGTTTAAGTGACTTGTTCAGGTTCAGAAAGCTAATAAGTGTTTAGGACAAAATTGGAATGCAGCTCTTCTGTTTCCAGCCCCAGTATTTTATGCACTGAACTACCTAACTGCCCCAAGAGATCAGTTGGTCCAAATGCAGCTCATTTTTTTCAGATGAAGAAACTAGGAGGATAAATAACTTTTTCTAACCTATATCATTCAGATAGGTAGTATATTTAGGTTACAAATATGCATCCTTTTGTTGCAAAATTATTCTCTTTCCACTTATTACATAAATTTTGCATATGAGAAATATATTTCCTGACCAAAAGCTTCCTGTTCTTCTTTTCTATCTATTCCTAAATGCATAATTCTTATGGTCTGTGATATTTGAAAGCCAAATATATGCCCAAAAAACTGAAAGAACTTACCAAATGCAGGAGTTTACATAGTGGTCAGAAGGAGAGGTCCAAGGACACTTGAGATATCTCTGAAGAATTTTAGTATTGATTGTGAAATTTCAGAGACATTGGGACAATTATCTCCCCCCTCTCCATAGCATGCCCACATCAAGGAAGGCAAAGCAGAATTAAGTAGCAGCTCAAATGAAATGCACAACTTGAGAGGTGCATCTCCCACTCAAATGGTCATGCCCAATCTGTAGTAGAACCTTCCTAGCTTTTATTGGTAACTACCAAAGCTAGGCACATTATACATTGACTCTAATATTGTGATGTTGTTTTAGTTCTCAAACAATCCAGTGAAATAATGATATTTTCTAATTTGCCTAATATTGTGAGGAATATGGGGTGGGGCACAAAGAATTAAGGAATTGAATTCTTACTGTACATAGAGCAAAAAGCTGGGGTATAGGAGTTAACTAACGTCTGCTTGGGGAGTTTATAAGCCTTAGCACATGTATACTCAAGGGTTCAGATCTTTGTTTAAATGGTTTTGATCTCTTCACAAGGAAGTTTCAAGGTCCTCCACATTCCCTGATCTATTCTAGGAGTATATGTCTTAAAGGGTTAGGCTCCTCCAGGGAATGGAGTAAGAGGAAGAATTAGGTTACCTTTTGCATGTATTTCCTCATGGGGATGGAGAAGCTGTAGTTTGTCCTTTGTTCTTGAAGAGAATCATGAAAATAGGGAAATGAAGTTGGGGCATATAAATGAGTTGGATTTAAATGAGGAAGAGCCAGGCAAAACCACCTTTCTCACTTTCTCGTCCTGAGTCATTTGGGTCATGTGGCTGGATATGGAGATGGCCAAGGATGCAGTGGAAGAACTTGGGCTTCTCAAGGTAAGGTCTTTAACAGATCTCAGTTGTAGGCAAAGCCCATAGAATGGTTAAGCTTAGGGAAGAATGGCAGCAGAGAATGATCTCTTTTACCTAGTCAAAAACCAAAATCAATCTGGAAAGCAAAGATTCTCAGTATTTTGGCTAAAATAGAAACAACTGCTATTTACATTGATTCTGAGGCAATCAAAGCTTAAACAATGACCAAGTGGGATTTGGCTTTGGACTCATAATTGGCCAATCAATGAGAAGTTTAATGATTGGTTCTTAAATGAGAGTTTAATGATTGGTTCTTAAAGAAATATAGCTGGTAGACCCCAAGATATCTTAGGATATTTCAGCAAGGTGTGTGTGTGTGTGTGTGTGTGTGTGTGTGTGTGTGTGTGTACACACACATACACACACATACATATATATATATATATGAGTATTAACATTTTATATATTTTAATTTTTAACTGTTTACCTTTATATTTTTATGTATACACACATTCTTTTGGGCAGAGCATCTGCAGGTAAGGGTATGATACTGAAAAAGAGGAAAGGAGGAAAAGGAAGAAGAGAGGGAGGAAAGAAGGGAGAAAAGGAGAGAAGGGAGGTAAGGAGAGGAGTAGAAAGGAAGGAAAGAAAGGAAGGAGGATTGTGCTGTCCATCTGCCCAATTCTGTTTAGGTTCCCAGGAGAAACAGTAGAACACAGTAAGAATATGCATGGGTGCCTTAACTATTCTTTAGTGAGAACTAAATAAAAAAAAAAGAAAAAAAATGTTCCACACTATTACAAATCCTTATACTTTTTTTTTCTTACCAAGGCACTTTCCCTTAAGTATCTTATTTGGTTAAATAGAGCAAACAATAAGACTACCTGGAGTCAGAAAGAATATGTGCAGCTGAATTTTATTGTTGCCTTTTTTATCTTGTTAATAATATATAGAGCACTTAGAAGTTTCCATTGTGTCTTACAGGTATCTTTTTTTTAATCCTTATCAAAATCCTGGCAGAAAGGTGCTATTATTATATCTATTTCCCATTTGAGGAAATGGAA
The DNA here is from genome assembly GCA_023553655.1 of Myrmecobius fasciatus. Classification (NCBI taxonomy): domain Eukaryota; kingdom Metazoa; phylum Chordata; class Mammalia; order Dasyuromorphia; family Myrmecobiidae; genus Myrmecobius; species Myrmecobius fasciatus. Next base: position 141,827 of record JAJPUD010003070.1, on the reverse strand, counting down.
GCAAAGAGATGTTAAATTTCTTTTCCAGATTCACACAGTCACTAAGTATCTGGAGCTAGATTTGAAGTCTTACCCTTTCTTACTACAAACCAAGTACTGTATCAAACATCTCATTCACCTACCTCTTTGCAACCTTGGGTTTGTCATTTTACTTCTAAGTTTCCTTTTCAGTAAAATAAAAATATGATCTCCAAGATCTCATTTAGCATTAATGCTGGTATACTTGGCAATAATCCAAAGGGAAAATTAGGGAATTCGAAAAATAGGAAAACTGAGATGACAAAGTGAGAGATTTAGCTGTATCCAGGGTGAGTCACTGCTGGGAAGCTATGTCTACATGTCAGCTCTTTTTGCACTGCTCCGTATTTTGTTATAGTCCAGTGCTCTACCATACTTACTTTACAAGTATTCTATACCTGATGGAATGGACAATGGAAGAATCCAGCTAAGATGGATAGTTTCCCTTCAACATATATATGTGTCCTTCTAGGACTATATTCTTTAGGACTCCCTTCCCTTAAATAAAAGACTTCATAATGCTCAATTCATTTATCATGTATTTAGTTATATAAAGGAGCTTGAGATGAAACTTTGTAAATAATGAGAAAATATCCTACTTGGTTTCTAACACTGCCTCTCTGGTAGATAGAACATGCAAATGCCCAGATGAACCCTTTGTACTCTGCTAGTTTCAATTCTTCCATTCTTTCCAACAGTAAGCTTGCATCTCTTTCTAAGGCTTGCATTTAATATGTGTCACATGCTTTATTGTATCGACAGTAATTTATTATGGGCATCATGAATTTGCAAAACTGCCCACAACTTTGCCAAAGAATTCACTATTGACTTTATATTAAGCCAGTCTGGTTCTTGCATGACACTGAAGGATTAACAGATTATTTAACCAATGGAGCTCATGATTAGTCTGGTAACACTTAAAAATAATGTCGTGCTCATTAAAGGCATGGTATTTATTGTAATGACATTCATCATGATGAACTCAATTGCTTTTAATATAGGTGTCATAAGGACTAATATGGGATTTCCAGTATAATTCAACATTGATTAACTAGATTATTATTTTAATGTATTCTAAGAGTTTTACAGGGTATCTGTGTATTCTCAAATTGCTTTTCTGAAGTTTTCAAAAAAATATTTTAACAAGATAAGCACTCAAATGATTATTTGTTAGGCAATAAATCTGAATAAAATTGATGAGTCAAGCTGGGCCAATAGTGAGTAATATTAAGTCCTTTTCAAACATTAAGGATTTGTAAAGATTGCTTGTCTTAATATTATTATTTTTCTCTTTTTCATTCCCAAGCTCCCTACGATAATGGGATTTGCCTTATTAGACATTCCAAGACAAGAACTTCTGTTAATTTTTGTTTAATCTACTTTTCTCCTTTAGTTTGCAGGCTAAGTCCCATTCCAAATCACATACACACACACACAGACATACAACACAAACATACAAGTGTGTGCTATATATACACATATACATATATACTGTTTCTTCTCTGCTCTTCCAGTCATTTTTATAGTTGTTGGATTACTTAAAATTCTCCATGACCCCATTTTGGGGTTTCCTTAGCAAAGACCCTGGTTTGTCCTTTCCTTCTCCAGGTCATTTTACAAATTAAGTAATTGAGGCAAAGTGACAGATTAAGTGACTCCACCTGGTTCACACATCTAATAAGTGTGTGAGGCTGCACTGGGACCTCAGAAGAGGAGTCTTTCTTTGACTCTTGGGCCCATGCTCTATCTACTAGCACCATCCAGCTGGCTTAGATATATAAACTTCAATTACTCTTTTCACACTAGGAAGCTCCTGATTTAATGTAATTCAAGTGTGTATTAAAAAAATCAGATATTCTATTCAGAAAGATATCATGGGTTTCCTACCTCTGATATCACACTCAGTTAATACTTAGCTAGGTTTTCAGATAAAAAGACATTTCTAAAGGGAGAGAGCTCCAGGAAGGTGAAGGTAATATCAGTCAAACGAAGGGAGAACAGTCCAAAACAAGGCATCTAAGATTGTCAAAAATTAGACCTGAAAACTGACACTGTGTCTGTATTACACATGGACTACAGGGCAAAAGGGTTATGAAAAAAGAAAGCAAATGGTCCCCAAACCAAAATTTATTTTGTAATTTAGCTGTGGAATACCTTGGTTGTGGGTCAAATAAATTAACTGTCATTTATGTGTGTCTACCATGTTCCAGGCGTTGTGCTAGTTACTACGGATTCAAACCCCCCCCCCAAAAAAAAATCAAACAATCCTTGAGAACAAGTAGAGTAAGTAAGGTCTGATGGGAGAAACATACACACAAATGATTATGTAGAGGATATGAGGATGGAAGTAGAGTCTGTGATTCCTTTGGCACAAGAAAGTCCCATAAGAGATAATTGCCTTGAGGAAAGCAGGTGACTCTCTTCAATTTAGTCTCAGAATTTTCTTAATTGCTGAGCATTTGAAGGACTTACTGAGGGTTACATAGCCAATGTGTACCAGGGATCAGATTTGGTTTCAAGCCTTCTTGGCCCTGTGATCAACCATCTGTCCAATCAGTTTCATTGCCTCTCATGTAGGATATTTTAAAAAATGAAACACATGAGAGGATAGATGAAGCATCCAACAATTAGGAAAAATTTTTTAAAAATGTCTTATGTGAAAGAGAGTGCTTCAATTAAAATTGAAAAGAAATTAAGAATTGGTAAAAAGAAAAATTGAGGAAGATGTACATTCCAGGAATGGGGATGAGATTGTGCAAAGGGATGTAGAGAGGAAATTGAGCAGCTTATGGTGAGGAACAAATAAGAAAACCAACTCAGATGGATAATAGATAGTAGTCCCTATATGTTGTGATTATATATTATGGCAGAAAGATCAGTTGGAGCCAGGGTATGGAAGACTTTAAGTGACAAACAAAAGAATGTGTAATTGATCCTAGGTATAATAAGACATTGTGGTAGGGAGCAATTTGTTGAACCATAAATTTTTGGAAACTCACTTAATCTGCTGTGAAGAGATTAGAGAATGAAAACTAGATACAAATTAATAAATTCTTCTTTCTTCCCTTCTCTTTCCCTTCTCTTCCTCCATTCCCTCCTCCCTTTCCCAATCTTCAGATTCTTACCTTCAGAGAAGTAATTATGGCAAAAAGACAGAAGTTTAGGAGAGAGATGAGATTTTTTTTTATTGAAGCTTTTTATTTCTATAACATATGTATGGGTAGTTCCCCAGCATTGATCTTTACAAAGCTTTCCATTGCATATTTTACCCCCAGTCCCTTCCTCTCCTCTAGATGGCAGGAACTCCACTACATGTTAATAATGTTGAAATGCTTGAGAAGTTATGCAAGAAAAATCCTATCTACAAGAAAAAAAAAGACTCAGAGAAAGGCAACACAATGCAAGCAGATGTCAATAGAGATCATGAAAATGTTATGTTGTGGTCCATATTTCATATCCCTCTCTCTGGGTGTATATGGTTTTCTTCAGTGAACAATTGGAATTGGTTTGAGACAATTCTTTGTTGCAGAGAGCCATGTCCGTCAGAATTGATCATCATGTAATACTGTTGTTGCTGTGTATGATAATCTCCTGGTTCTGCTCGTTTCACTCAGCATCAGTTCATGCAAGTCCCTCCAGGCCTCTCTGAAATCGTCCTGCTGGTCGTTTCTTACAGAGCAATAATATTCCATAACATTCATATACCATAATTTATTCAGCCACTCTCCAATTGATGGGCATCCCTTCAGTTTCCAGTTTCTAGCCACTACAAAAAGGGCTGCCAGAAACATTCTTGCACAGGTGGGTCCCTTTCCCTCCTCTAAGATCTCTTTGGGATATAGGCCCAGTAGAAACACTGCTGGGTCAAAGGGTATGCACAGTTTGACAACTTTTTGAGCATAGCTCCAAATTGCTCTCCAGAATGGTTGGATCCGTTTACAGTTCTACCAACAATGTATTAGTGTCCCAGTTTTCCCATATCCCCTCCAACAGTCATCGTTATCTTTTCCTGTCATTTTAGCCAATCTGACAGGTGTGTAGTGGTACCTCAGAGTTGTCTTAATTTGCATTTCTCTGATCAATAGTGATTTGGAGCAACTTTTCATATGACTAGAGATGGTTTTAATTTCATCATCTGAAAATTGTCTGTTCATATCCCTTGATAACTTATCTATTGAAGAGTGGCTTGAATTCTTATATATATGAGACAATTCTCTATATATTTTAGAAATGAAGCCTTTATCAGAACCCTTAAATGTAAAGATGGTTTCCCAATTTGATGCTTCCCTCCTAATCTTGTCTGCATTTGTTTTGTTTGTACAGAAACTTTTTAACTTAATATAATCAAAATTATCCATCTGGTGTTCAATTAGGAGTTCCAGGTCTTCTTTGGACATAAATGTATTCCATCTCCACAGGTCTGAGTGATAAACTATATTATATTCCTCTAACTTGCTTACAAAGTCCCTCTTTATATCTAGATCATGAACCCATTTAGATCTTATTTTGGTATGTGGTGTTAAGAATGGGTCTAGCCCTAATTTCTTCCACACTGGTTTCCAATTTTCCCAGCAGTTTTTGCCGAATAGAGAGTATTTATCCCAAAAGCTGGGGTCTTTGGGTTTATCAAACACTAGATTGTTAAGGTTAAAGCCTAGGTTGTCCTGATAACCTATCCTGTGCCACTGATGGACTGCTCTATTTCATAGCCAGTACCAAATGGTTTTGATGACCGCTGCTTTATAATATAGTTTTAGATCTGGTACAGCGAGGCCACCTTCATCTGCCTTTTTTTTCATTAATCCCCTTGAAATCTTTGACCTTTTGTTCTTCCAAATGAACTTTGCTACTATTTTTTCTAGGTCTGTAAAATAATTTCTTGGAAGTTTGATTGGTATGGCACTAAATAAGTAGATTAGTTTGGGTAGTATTGTCATTTTTATTATGTTCGCTCTGCCTACCAATGAGCACTTAATATTTTTCCAATTGATTAGGTCTGATTTTATTTGTGTGGAAAGTGTTTTGTAATTTAGTTTCGTATAGTTTCTGACTTTTCCTTGGCAGATAGATTCCCAAATATTTTATCCTATCATCTGCTATTTGGAATGGAATTTCTTTTTGTATCTCTTGCTGCTGAACTTTGTGGGTAATATATAAAAATGCTGATGATTTATGTGGATTAATTTTGAATCCTGCAACTTTGCTAAAGTTGTGAATTGTTTCTAGTAGTTTTTTAGTTGAGTCTCTAGGGTTCTCTAAGTATACCATCATGTCATCTGCAAAGAGTGATAATTTGGTTTCTTTATTACCTACTCTGATTCATTTTATCTCTTTTTCTTCTCTTATTGCTAAAGCTAACATTTCTAATACAATATTAAATAGTAATGGTGACAGTGGGCAGCCTTGTTTCACTCCTGATCTTATTGGGAATGGTTTTAGTTTGTCTCCATTACATATGATGCTTGCTGATGGTTTTAAATAGATGCTACTGATCATTTTAAGGAAAACCCCATTTATTCGTATACTCTCTAGTGTTTTTAATAGGAAAGGGTGTTGGATTTTATCAAAGGTTTTTTCTGCATCTATTGAGATAATCATATGGTTTTTGTTAATTTGGTTATTAATATAATTAATTATGCTGATAGTTTTCCTAATATTGAACCAGCCCTGAATCCCTGGTATAAATCCTACTTGGTCATAATGTACTATCCTGGGGATGACTTTCTGTAATCTCATTGCTAATATCTTATTTAAAATTTTTGCATCAATATTCATTAGGGAAATTGGTCTATAGTTTTTTCTTTGTTTTCACCCTACGTGGTTTAGCTATCAGCACCATATCGGTCTCATAGAAGGATTCTGGCAGTATACCTTCTGTCCCTATTTTCTCAAATAGTTTGTGTAGTATTGGAATTAATTGTTCTTTGAATGTTTGGTAGAATTCAAATGTAAATCCATCTGGCCCTGGAGATTTTTTCTTAGGGAGTTGGTTAATAGCTTGTTCTATTTCTTTTTCTGATATGGGGCTATTTAAATAATTTATATCCTCTTCTGTTAACCTGGGCAATCTATATTTTTGTAGATATTACTCCATTTCATGTAGATTATCAAACTTACTGGCATAAAGTTGGGCAAAGAAACTCCTAATTATTGCTCTAATTTCCTCTTCATTGGAGGAAAGTTCTCCCTTATCATTCTTGAGACTAACAATTTGATTTTCCTCTTTCCTTTTTCTTAGCAAATTAACTAAAGGCTTATCTATTTTGTTAGTTTTTTCATAGAACCAACTCTTAGTTTTATTTATTAACTCAATAGTTTTCTTATTTTCAAATTTTATTAATTTCTCCTTTTACTATTAGAATTTCCAATTTGGTATTTATTTGAGGGTTTTTAATTTGTTCTTTTTTCTAGTTTTTTTAATAATAAGCCCAATTTGTTGATTTTTTCTTTCTCTATTTTATGCAAGTAAGCATCTAGAGATATAAAATTGCCCCTTATAACCACTTTAGCCGTATCCCACAAATGTTGGTATGTTGTCTCCTTATTGTCATTCTCCTGGATGAAATTATTGATTGTGTCTATGATTTGCTCTTTCACCCATTCATTCTTCAGGATTAGATTATTTAATTTCCAATTAACTTTTGGTTTATTTGCTCCTGGCCTTATATTGCATGTGATTTTTATTGCATCATGATCTGAAAAGGATGGATTTACTATTTCTGCCTTTCTGCATTTGATTTTGAGGTTTTTATGCCCTAAGACATGGTCAATTTTTGTAGAGGTTCCATGGACTGCTGAGAAAAAAGTAAACTCCCTACTGTCTCCATTCAACTTTCTCCATAATTCTATCATACCTAACTTTTCTAACAATTGGTTTATCTCCCTAGTTTCTTTCCTGTTTATTTTGTAGTTTGATTTTTCTAATTCTGAGAGAGCAAGGTTGAGATCCCCCACTAGTATTGTTTGGCTGTCTATTTCTTCCTGCATCTCTCTTAATTTCTCCCCTAGGAATTTGTGTGCTATTGCACTTGGTGCGTATATATTTAGTATAGATATTGCTACATTATCTATGGTACCCTTTAATAAAATATAGTTTCCTTCCTTATCTCTTTTGATTAGATCTATCTTGGCTTTTACTTGATCTGAAATGAGGATTGCTACCCCTGATTTTTTTTTTTGTTCACCTGAAGCATAATATTTTCTGCTCCAGCCTTTTACCTCCATCCTATATGTGTCACTATGTTTTAGATGTGTTTCTTGTAGACAACATATTGTGGGATTCTGGTTTTTAATCCAGTCTGATATCTGCTTCCGCTTTATGGGAGAGTTCATCCCATTCACATTCACAGCTAGAATAATTAATTCTTTATTTCCTGCCATCTTATTTACCCAAGTTATGTTTTCCCCTTTCCTTTCCCCTTTCTCCCTTCCCCCCTCCTCAGTACTTTGCTTTTGAGGACCCCCTCCCCCAAACAATACTGCACCCTTTAGATCCCCTCCCCCTGTTTTTACTCTTTTCCCCTGATTCTTCTATTTTCCCTTCTATTAGTTTGTCCCTTACTTTTCCTCCTTTCCTTCCCACTTCCCTCTAGCAACAGACAAGTTTCTATGTGAAATCAAATGTCTGATATACGCTTTTAGAGCCCATCCTGATGAGAGTAAGATTTACACAATGCTCATCTCCCTCCCCTCTTTCTCTCAATTATATTAGGTTTTATTTGCCTCTTCAAGTGATTTTACCTTGTTTTTACCTCCTTTTTTTTAGATCTTATTTTACCACTTTTTCCCTGTTTTCCCCAGTATGACAACCTTTTCCTCTCTAGTTCTCTTTTTCATATTATCAAAATAATATCTAGTTAATTATACCCCCAAACTTTAAGTATGCCCCTAGTAAAAATAAATTTCTCAAGAGTCCTTTCCTTTTTACCTTTTTATGCATCTCTTGAGTTCTGTGTTTGGATGTCGAATTTTTTGTTCAGATCCGGTCTTTTCATTAGAAATAGGTGAAATTCACCTCTATCATTGAATGACCATATTCTTCCTTGGAAGATAATGCTCATTCTAGCTGGATAGGATATTCTTGGTTGTAATCCAGGTTCCTTTGCCCTTCGGAATATCTGGTTCCAGGCCCTTCGATCCTTCAGTGTGGAAGCTGACAGATCCTGTGTGATTCTAATTATTGATCCTCGGTATTTGAATTGTTTCTTTGTAGCTGCTAGCAGGATGTGTTCCTTCGTGCTATAGTCCTGAAATTTAGCCACAATATTCCTTGGGGTTTTAATTTTGGGGTCTCTTTCAGAAGGTGATCGGTTTATTTTTCAATGGTGATTTTGCCCTTTGATTCTACAATCTCAGGGCAGTTTTCTTTCAGGATTTCCTGGAAGATAGTGTTTAGATTCTTCTTTTCATCATGGCTTTCAGGAAGTCCAATAATCCTTAGATTGTCTCTCCTAGATCTATTTTCCAAGTCAGTTGTTTTTCCTAGGAGATATTTCATATTTTATTCTAATTTTTCATTTCTTTTTGTTTTTGTTTGACTGATTCTTGAAGTCTTATTGAGTCATTCACTTGCATTTGTTCAATTCTTATTTTTAAAATATTGCTTTCTTCAGTTACCTTTTAAGCTCCTTTTGTAACTGGCCAATTTGTTCATTGCACTCTTTTTCTACTTCACTAATTTTATTTTTCAATAAATTGGTGTCTTTTTCATATCTCTTTTGCAGGGCATCATATCCTTCTTGCAAGATATTGTATCCTTCTTGCACTGATTTCAGTTTATTTTCCCATTTATCCTCCAGCTCTCTTTTTAGGTTCTTTATGCAATCTTCCAGAAAGGTCTTTTGAAAAGGGGACCAGTGATGGTCCTTGCTGATTTTCTCTTGAGTTTTGTCAAAAGGAACCTCAGCATCTGGGGTCATCGCTTCTTTGCCCTGATAGAAGTTGTCTATGGTGAGAGCTCTCTTTTGCTTTTTCATTTTTTTTTTTTAGACAGAGTAGATATCACTTTAAGGTAGGGAAAAATGGCGGCTGAAAGGTGGCTGAAGAGCTTTGCACTGGGGCACTTTGGCGAATTAACTTAAGGTGCTGGGCCTGTGGGGGCTAGGACTAAGTCCGAATTACTCCTTAAACAGGGCAAGTCTGCCAGAATACCTGCCCCTAATCAGGGCAGAGTGTACTGAGTGCCTCAGATAAACTCCAGGTGTTTGGAATTTGGAGTTTGGAATTTCTGCCACTCTGAGCTGAGTCCCACCCTCACTTCCGGCCTTCACAGGAGTCGTCTATTTATCTCTCTGTCTGAGTCAGACAAACCTGATATGAAGTTCTCCAGAAAGCAGTGTCCAAATATTTCTGAGTTCCTTGACTTGAAGATCAGCTCAGAGGCTTATTTTATTGTTGATTTGATAGAAGATTGGAGGAGAGGCAGAGTGTCACCTTTTCACTCTGCCATCTTGGCTCCGCCCCCCTATTGTCGAGAGATGAGTTTTGGGGATAAAATTATCAGTTTTAGATATGAGTATTGGGCTTCAGGTCAGAAAACACCTGATTTCAATCTAACCTCAAACACTAGCTGTAACCTGAGCAAGTCACTTAATCTCTGTTTACCTCAATTTCCTCAGCTTTAAAATAGGAACAAAAATAAAAAAAAAATACTCTAACTCCCAGAATTATTGTGAGGATCAAATGATATAATATTTATAAATCATGTAGCATATATTGGCTGACACAGATGCCATTAATATTACCATTATTATTATTATATGCATGAGATATCTAGTCCACAAAGTTCTATATAAGTGTGGGGCTAGATATAAAGATGCGGGAGTTTCAGCACAAAGAAATTAGGCCCATGCTAGTTGATAAGTTAATCAGGAAAATAAAAAAGAGAATGATGTGCTAGAAGGAAATGTTGAGTAGTGCAAATTCTGATTTTGGATACAGAAGACTTGAACCCGTATCCCTGATTTTCCACTTGCTAGTTGATGGTACTTGGTGATGCTATTCTCTCTCTCAGGTTTTTTTCCTCTCATCTTTAAAATGAGGCTAAAATATATAATAGTTCACAAGGCCATTGTGTGCAAAGTACTTGAGACATTTTAAAATATGAGGTTAAGGTTCATATGAATAGTTAATGTGAGATGGTAACTTTTGATTTATTCTTCTCATCAGAATGATAGATTATAGGGGAGTAGGAAAAAGTTTGCCATGTTTCTAGTCCCTGATGCAAGACTTTGCTTCATGCAATATGTCCCTTGTCCAGATCAGTTTTCTGGGATCTATCATCCAGCCTCTGAAATAGGTTTATTAGTGACACAGACAGGATGGGAAGGAGAGAATCAATTCTGTTACTCATCTCTTGATAAACTATATATCAAATCTTGCCCACTTCCCCTCACAGAATAATTGGATATTCAATCTGAAGAGTATATAATTTATTTAATGTACATAAATAATTACAGATGGGTGAGGAAGGCTCAACTCTCTAAAGGGAATGTCAAATAAAGTTAATAGAGAAAATGTCAGAATGTCACAATATCATAGTATGAATGTCAAGCCATAATTCTAGGATTTGGGGCTGTATCCTCCCCTTTCCCCCCATTTAAAAAAAACATTCATTGTCTCTTTAGAGATTTATATTCTATGAATTGTCAAATTTGGTATTATAGCATTTTTATCATGAATAAAAGATGTTGACATGCAAATTATTCATCCTCTGTACTATCAAAAACTTGTGTGGGGTCTCACTTAATATAGATGACAGTAAAAACTTTATAGAATGCTGCTATTTAAACCTCTTTATTAAAACTTTTGATTTAATCTTCTGCTTGATTTGGGTAAGTATTCAAAAGTTTTTAGGAAGTTCTTTCCAGTTAAAATCCACTTTAAATTTGCCTAAGAGGATAAGTCTTCATTTATGAAAAAAAATTCTTATATACAAAATAGTAACACTTTATATTTTATGTCTTAGAAAATAAAGTATCAATACAAGATAAAATCATAATATATGCTAATCTAATTTGAATATGCAGAAAAAAGAATAAACACATTCTAAATTATTTTAGGACTAACACATCAAATTTACTATTCTCATAAAATACAAATAAAATTGAATTTTAATAATAATTTTCACAAGAATGTTAGAATTAACTTTATTAAGGGTATGGAGTTTATGACAAATCTATACAGTGACATTCAAAATATTTAAAGAAACCATCAGGTAGAAACGCTCAATTAGGAAAAAAAAGTCTTGTAAATAAAGTAATATATATACAAAATATACAAAGTAGATCAGATACTCTCAGAAAGTGACATGACAACAAAAGCAACAGGAATTACATAGTTCTTATATAGTTGTTATATATATTATAGTTACATAGTTCCATTAAATAACATTATATAGTTGTTTAATGTTTACAAAGCTCTCTATACATGTTATCTCACTTGAACCTCAACACTATGAAAAATAAATACTATTTTAACCTCCATTTTATAGATGAAGAAACTTAGAAACGCTAAGATTTTTTTTTTCCAAAATCAAATTAACTACTGAGTTATAAAGCAAAATCCAAACCAAGTCTAGTGATCTCTCTAGAGTGACACATAGCTGCTTAAGTTTTTAATTGAATCTTAAAGGAAAGCAACAGTTATAATGGTAGAAATAAGAGGAACAGCATCCTTAGGCAGAAGGGAAAGTCAATGTCAAGGCACTAGTGATGGGAGATAGAGCAGCTTGTGTGCTGAATAGCAAGTAGATCAGTATTGTTAGACTAGAGAGTACTTAAAAAAAATGATGTGTAAGAAGACTAGAAAGTTAGAAAAAAAGTTTGACTAGGTCAAAGAATTTGCTACAAGAATTGATCTATAATATGGCTAGAAAAGTAGGTTCTAAAGTAGCAATATTTCTATTTGATCCTTTGATTCTAGAAGCAATGTAGAGGCACTATGAATTTTTGAGAAGAAAGGCTTAGAAAAAAATTATATTGGGAGCCATGTAAAGGAGAGATGAGAACAAGCAACCATGATCCAGTTGAATAATCCGTTCCAAAAATTTCAATCAATTTCTAAATCATAAACAAATTTGACCGTTGATTTGGTCTTATTCAGCCATTAAAGCTAGTAAAACAAACTTAAACACAAAGAAATCACAAAGAAATTTTGTTCTTGACCTTATGCCATTTATATGCTACCAACAGAGTTCTTTTCACTATTTCAAGCAAAAAGCTCAAATAATGTATACTAAGATACCTGCCTGGAAGGCTTAGCTAACATTTCCTCAGACCCTATATCACGAGGGTTAAATTTGTCTTAAAAGCTATCAGAACATTCTTTAAGGGCTCTTTAGGTTTAGGGGAAAAAGATTTTTATTTTAAATCTGGATTTCTGGTCGTATAACAAGGTTGTTAACATACAAGAAATCAGTAGCACTTCCCCTAGCATTGCGACCAAAAATTCTAGCAAGGCTAGTCCACAGGTAGGGAAGTTTTACCTACCTTAATGGATATTGTAACACTGCCAAAATATCCTTAAGATGCTCACAATAAGAAAATTTGTTTCTGGTTAAATACAACATACAAATTTGAACCATTAGACTAGCTTGAATATGAGATATAATATTTCAGAATAAAGTAATCATTTGCCCTTAAATTTCTCTCACTATTTTTTTTCTTGTTTTTGTTTTTCCAACCAGTATTTGAGTGCCCACCATAAACAGACACTATCCTAGAAGCATGGGACACAAGTACAAAGTTTTTGCAAATATTTACAAAGCAAGTAAAAGTAAAGTAGTTTAGGGAGAAGGAACTAGTAATTGGGGGCACAGGGAAGAATTCGGGCAGAATTGTATCTGCATGAACTGTATTTTTTTCCATTTAATTTTTAGTACACATTTCTTATGAATCATGTTGACAGAAAATCAGAACAAAAGATAAAAACCACAAGACAGTGGAAAAAACATAAAAAGTGAACGATGAATGTAAATCTACACATGCTTTCTCCATAGTTCTTTCTTCTGCTGTAGATGAAATTTTCTGTTTAAAGTTTATTGGGACTGCCTTGGATCACTCAACCACTGAGAAGAACCAAATCTTCCATAGTTGACCAAGCACATTCTTGCTATTACTGTGTATAATGTATTTCTGGTTCTGGTTGTTTTGCTCAGTATTAGTTCATGTAAATCTTTCCTGGCCTTTGTAAAATCAAATTATTCATCATTTTTATAGAAAAATAATATTCCATTGTCTTCATATATGACAACTTGTTCAACCATTCCCCAATTGATGGGCATCTATCCATTTTCCAATTCTTTGCCAAAAGAGTTGCTGCAAAGATTTTTGCACATATGGGTCCTTTTTCCTCCTTTATGATTTCCTTGGGATACAGACGCAGTAATAGCATTCCTGGGTCAAAGGATATGCACAGTTTTATAACCCTTTGGGTTCACTAATTTCATCATTTGAAAATTGTTCACATCATTTGACCATTGATCAATTTGGGAATTACTTGTATTTTTTTGAACTTATCACAATTCTTTATATATTTTAGAAAATTCCCTCCAGCTTTGTACTTCCTTTTCAATCTTGTTTCTGTTGGTTGACATTTAAAAATCCAAAAGAACATTTGTGGCTTAGAAAAGAAGATAGAAAGCTATGATGAAGTTGTAGATATTCTGACAAAATTAGACAGAACTCAGAAATATAAAACTACACCAGTAATCTCACTGAAAGAAATTAAGTCCATCTAACACATGATTATATTCATAATGCCTTTTTTGTGGAATTGAAGGATTGGGGGGAGTAGATGCCCACAGATTGGGAAATGTCTAAGCAAATGGTAGAACATGAATGTAATAGGATATTGCTGTGTTGTAACATGATGTATATATTGAATAGAAAGCATGAAAAGATTAAACAGATGCCAAGTGAAATAAATAGACCCAACCAAACAATATACACATTGATTACAGCATCATAAATAAAGAACTATGAGCACAACACAGATGAAAAGAGAGATTGCAGCATGACAAAGAATAATCTTAAATCCAGAATTATGAGAAGTTGTCACCACCCTATCCCTTTCAAGAGAAGGAATATCAATGGAAAGTGAAACATTGCACACATTTTAATATGATTTTTTTGTTTCTTTAAATTTTTAAATCAAATTTCAAATTATTTTTAATTTTAACTTTTGTTGCAAGATATAAATAAATTAGAAACATAGGGATAAATTTAGGAATTTAAAGAAAAATATAGAAAATTTTTATAACATTGGGGTTATTCTTTTTGATCTGATTTTTCTTTTGTTTGTAGCATGATAAATGTGGAAATATGTATAGAAGTATTCCACATGTTTAATATATATTGGATTATTTGTTGTCTAGGGGAAGATGGTGGTGGAAAGAGAGAGAGAAATTTGTAAGTTTTTCAAGTGTGAATGTTGAAAACTATGCATATATTTTGAAAAATAAATGCTATTGTTAAGTAAAAATTTAAAGAGAAATCATTCAGGATCACTCACCATGATTTAAAAAGGAAAGTAAAAGCTGAAATAAGATATTCTGAAAAGAATGAGAAAACCTAAGAATAATTTACTCTACAAAGTTCAGCATATTACCTTTAGTAGGAGAAAAGTAAGTTTATCAAAATTAATGACTTCCAAGCATTCCATTTGAGAAAACAGAATTGTGCAGTCTTTGGATTTTAAATAAAACATACAAAATATATTTAAAAGTAATCCTATAGGACTTGAATAAGAAAATTGGGAGATAAAACTTTTATAGTGAATATCACCTTAAAGTTCATTGAAGGAACAAATATAGATATATTTTATAAAAAAACAAAAAAAAAACAATTTTAACTCTCATTGTTAATTGAATAAACTCACCAATACAGTATAAGAAGGGACATATCTAAAATGACTCATATTGAGTAAAGAAAAGTTTAAAGTGTCATTAAGTCTCAGAAGAGGAATATAATAAGTAGTGGCACTCAGAATAAAACTAGAAAAAGAGATTTCCAAGAGTCCAGAAGGAACACAACATTTTTAAGATACTATTGTTTTAAGAAACTTATAAGCAAACCTGTCTATAAAAGACATTATGCACACATGTGTGTGCACACGCATACAAAGAATGTAGATATGTATGTAGATATATGCATTAAATTGTTAAACATCTAATGGAAATGAAATGCATAATAGGTAATGGCCTGAACATGTTATAAAAGATAAATATGATCAAATCTGTAGAATAGAAAACCAATAACATTTTCAGCATCTCAATACTCATATAAAATTGCCCACATCATAGAAATAATTTTAAATCTTATTATCAATCATAGCACTAATCTCATGAGTAGTTAGAAATAGTTGATTTTAGGTGGCAATGCTTATAAAATAAATAGTCACGCCTGACCACAATCTACAACTCTCATTCTTGTCTCCCAGAAATTTACCACAGAGGATTCAGACATTTTGATGGGGCCTTTTTGTATTCTTGATATAATAAGGATATTCTTTCAGGTTGGGATTTTGGCAGAATACAGAAAGCATGGCAATTTGTGTGGATGCATTTTATATCTTGAAACATTAATGAAGTTATTGATTCAATTAATTTTAGTTGACTTCATATATTTTTCTTAAATACTCTATTATATATATATATATAAATGATAACTGTGTATCTTCTTTAGTTACATTTATTCCCTCAATTTCTTTTTTTCCCCTTGTCTTATAAAGCCTACATTTTTAAGTTAAATCTCAAATAAAAAGTGGATATATAATAGGCATACTTCTTTCATGCCTGATTTTATTGAAAAGAATTTTAATTTATCCTCATTATATTTAATGATAGCCATTGGTTTTAGTTATATACTACTTATTATTGTAAGCAAAGATTCATTTATTCTTATATATTCTAACTTTTATGTTATTATCACAATGAAAATAGTTATCATAGTTTCCTTTTTCTTAAATGGGTATTGTGTGCTGACATATTTCTCCCTGGGAGGAGTATGATCCTTAAATTGTTTTTGTGTCTTGTCTTCAAGAACAATGTGTCTTGCTCATATATAAATCTTGTATTCTTTTAACATTACTAGTTTTTTGCTTCTCTTCCTGCAAATTGTCTTTTTCTTCAGTGTCTGTTTTCCACTCAGTTGTTTACTCTTTTTTTTTTTACTTTTAAGAAATTCATTACCATGGATTCATGTGTTTTTGTTGTTTCTTTGTTTTTGCTTCTCTATTGTGCTATTTTTACTGTTTAGGTCACAAATTCTGCCAATTGTACTTTAATTTATTTTTTCTTAAGGATTATATTTAACTTTATGCACAAATAAAAACAAGGCAGTCAATATTAGAAAGAAAGTGGAAAATGGGGGTGTGGATAGGGGAGAAATCAGCAAATTCAACTGATAAAGGTTTCATTTCTCAAACATATAGGGAAATGAGACAAATTTGTAAGAATGCAAGTTACTCTGCAATTTATAAATGGTCAAAGGAGTTGTATGAACTCACAATTTTCAGAAATCAAAGCAATCTCTAGTCATATTTTT